>CM076580.1:1339680662-1339974597 GCA_034641835.2 Pinus albicaulis | reverse complement strand
TCAAAGCTTGTGCTTGTAATGGTCGTAACACACAGTCGGGATAAGAATGGTGATTAAAACCATCATTTTATAAGAAAAAGAAGATTTTTGTGTTTTTCTAAAAAAATCTTCAGCCATACGGATTACGTCACGTCAATTATGAAGAGGTTATTTCGTTACATATCTTCCATGGATACTGAAGATGAATAGCCCTGCAGGCACAACCTGCAACCTGGAGACCTAATAGGATCGTGTTAGAAACTGTCAAAACCCCTGCAAACACGGCCTGCAACCTGGAGACCTAACGAGGTTGTGTAAAACTGTCGAATGTAATTTATAAGGGGTATCTAAATTGGTTTGTGTGAAACTTAGTCCATATAAAATTATTAATTTGATAATTTGAATCCTATGATAAGAAATTAAAGATAAGAGTTATATGTGAGAATAAATTGGGACTAATCTTATCTCTATTTTAAAAAAAATACTTACTTTTTCTATAAAGCGAAAAAAAAAATAATCTCAATGAAAATATTGTATAGAAATATTTCGCAGCCTTTGAGATGAGTGGCATTATTAACTAGAAATTGTTGTTAAATTTGAAAGAGTTATGAGGAAAGTTAGAATTATTGTTTTTTCATAATTACAATAATATAGGTCAAAAGAAAAGGCTTAGAAAGTGAGTAACGCTATTAATTAACATTATTAAATAAAAGTTACTTCTGACTTAGTTACAACAGGGTCAAATTTTACTTTCAGCGTAGTTTTAATTGAGTGCTATTCATACCAGTGTTATTTATGGTATGTATTTTAGAGATAGGTGGTGCGTGACACAGTTTCAAGAGTGTGTAAAATATTTGTGGTCAGATTGTTTTTTATTTTAAAGGTATAAAATATATGTTGATAATTTTTTTATTTAAAAAATAAAAAATAAAAAATAATATATTATTCAGTAAAAAAAATAAAAAATATTAAAAAAATTATTTGTTAAAAATATTTATTTCAAAAACATATTTAATATTTTTTATTTTTAAATTAAAAATTAAAAATATAGAAAATTAAAAAATATATATTTTATATTAAAATATGTTTTATATTTTTTTTTCATTATGATCTAAATATATTACTTATTGAATTCCCGTTAAAAAAACAATACACTCTGTTAAAAATAAAAAGTAACTTCCAAAAACATTTTACATTGGAATCACATTATCATCTTAAATTCTATTTATTCTTCTTAAGTTTATTTTGTTAATTAAATGATTTTGTTAGTGAATATTCTATTTTAACATTTTTACATTAAAAATCCCGTCATATTGTTAAATTCTCATTGGAACGACGATTTTCGCTTTAGATAGCACTCTGACGCTCAAACTCAAAATGCTTCAGAAAAGCGGTGAGTTGAACGGCCCTTTTCACCGCCGTCTAACGCTCAAAATGCTTCAGAGAAGCGGTGAGCCGCGAGAAAAGTGAAAGCATACTGTCACCAATCTATTGGTGTTCGGATTTTTCTGAACAGTTGTTTCCGCCTCTATGACATTTCAAGCTTTTATGTTCAGGATCTAGGTGTTTAGTTCTCTTCTTGATACTATTCCTTAACAAATGACAGATATCCAAATTATATTCTCTGAAAAAGCCCAGTGCTTATACGTGACAGTCATAACCTCCACTTCAAAAATGCCATGATTTGTTCGGTAGGTTGTTCTTACTAAATGCCAACGTTTTCAAAATTCATGTTGTTTTCGGAAATTATGTAACATGTACTGAAGCTGCTTTAGAATACTATTGTTGGACGTCCGCAGGCGCGATAAGAAATCCTTTGAGGTGGGAAAACCGTTTAAACATTATAGTGGGTACAGCACGAGGTCTTGCATACCTGCACGGGGAATCCAACGTTCGGATTATACACAGAGACATCAAATGTGCAAATATACTTCTCGATGACAACCTTCATCCCAAAATTGCAGATTTTGGATTGGCTAGATTCTTCCCAGAAAGCCAAACACACGTTTCAACCAGAGTCGGAGGAACAATGTAAGTTCAGCAATTCATTCATTAGTTGTTTTCAGTGAATCTTATAATTGTCGAATCGAGATATTAATTCGTAGCCTTCACGAATTTGGTGCAAGGCAGAGGCTACACTGCACCCGAATATGCCGTTCATGGGCAATTAACGGAGAAAGCTGACATTTATAGTTATGGGATCGTGGTTCTTGAGATCGTGAGTGGGAGAAAGTGCGTGGATGCAAGACTGCCCGCCTCTCGTCAGCTTCTTCTCGAATGGGTGAGTCTAATGATCAACATAACTTTAGCTCGATAATTAAATCAAGAAAATATTCTGCTAAGCTGGCTTAGCATGAAATGTTCAGATGATATAATTACACAGTGTTCCTCCTGATGATTGACTAATCGGGCCATAACTCTGGCGCTTTACTTTCTTTGTTTTAACAAGTCCATTATTTGCTTTTTACTTATAGCGAACGCGTCTTTCATTTCTTGGGTGAACCTGTCTCTTTCCTTTTCCGCCACACACTTGTCGTAATTTGCCTTGCTCACTCGATAAATGTTGCTTATTTGTAGTCAATTCGAACACTGTATTCCACTCCAATTCATAATAATAATAATAAAAATGTCGTCAGATGCCGCGCGGGTTTTATATTTTGTGAAAGGGTCCATATCAGGTTATGGAAAAGCAAGTGAAGAAACCCCAGTTAAAACCCTTTCGTAACACAGAAAAGGACAAGGTTCAAGGTCCCGACCTTGAAGCTAGTGGCGCTGAACCAGTGGGTGTAGAGCTTGGCATTCCTGGTTGGAATAGTCTATCCTCAGGGTGCGCCCACGTCGTAGGTCAATGTGGCCACACGCTGTGAAGAACAGCAAGAACGAGGCATGCCCCAAAGCTACGGGACATTTCCTTTTCACAAAAAATTCAATCAGAAGTTGCTGCCCAGGATTCAGAAGTTGTCTACCGAGGATACAGAATAGTTTGGATGGCAGTTTTTTTTTGGTTAGAATTTGGTAAAATAAAATTTAAAAAATTAGATAGTTGCAGTGTTTGGAATCTATTTTTATGGTGGAAATAGATTTAGCACTATCAAAAATCCTTGGGACACCCAAAATACTGAAATTTAACAACTGAAAACAAGATTCTGATAAAAATTTTGCCAGATTTTTTTAAATTCTCTGCCAGATAATTCTAAGCCATTTTGTTATTTTTTAGACTACGGCAATTCAATTATCTTTGCTTTGGATATGCCCACGCTTAAATGGAAAAAAGAAGTCAAAATACATCCTCGCAAGGCTGCAGGTAGTGTGAGTCGTGACCACATCTGCTAGTAGATTTCATTAACTTAAAACTTAGTACCTATAAATGCATGTGCTAATTGCTCAGAAAGTTCGCGGAATCTTAATAGGAAAGGATTGGATTAGAAGAAAGGAAGCCAGTATGCACATGGTTATACTTACTTGGAAGATGAGAAATTCACATGGCTATAGGTAGTTGGAAGATGAGAAATTCACATGATAGCATGTGATTATAGTTATTAAAGAAATTGGCAACAATAGGCTTTGTCGATAGGCCTGGTCTCTTGACAAGAATAGTCTACGGCAAATTTATTTTTATTAGATTTATTGAATCAAAATACAAATAGATGAAGATTTATTTTTTTATTTTTTTATTTAATAATTATTAATAATTAGATTATAATTTAATATAATTAATTTTTTTCTAATGCATTATGTTTATTTTATTTTTTTATTGGTTAAATATTAAAAAATATAAATTGATATATTTTTAGAATTGGTTTTAAATAGGTAGCTATTTAATGTAATTATTACGAAAATAATTTTATTTTGATAAATTAATATAATTGAAATATAAATATTCTATTATTTGATTTAATAATTACCTCAATTTATTTTTGTTTTAATTTATTAAATATCTAAAACAACCTCAAAAAATTGTTTAAGTAAAATTTCATTATTAAAATGATATATATATATATATATATATATATATATATATAATCTCAAACAACTATAATATTTATTAAATATTTAACTAAAAATGCTAATGTGAACGTTACAAATAAGAAACTAACTTTACAATATTTTAAATATGGAATATATATCATATATTTCCTATTACATTCCTAAGCCGTATTTCCCTTTCTCTTGTAATTGTCAATTGCTACATTAATTACTATATTACATCAAATTGTCCTTCGAAATTTTGGTTTTCTTTTCTTTTTCATTAAAAGGTTAGAAAATCATAATGTAATATTTAAAAAAACATGAATTCCTGTTAAAATAGTTTATGTAAACTTTATTTTATTCTAGAATCAATTTACAAGTGATGGTGGAAATAGTCCATCCTAAGATACCTAATTTTAATAATCTTTGATTTTTCTTATGATATTTTAATGTTATATTCCAAAGTTTCTTGTAATATGATTGGTAATATAGTGTTTATGTGCATTGACTTGTTTGTAGTATTATTAGTTTATTTTCTATCTTTTAAATCTTTTTATCGAAATGACTCAAACCATTTTAGTTAGATGTATTTTTTCTTTTTCTTTTTCAAGTCTAAAATACACATTTTTAATGCATATCAATACTTTCGAAAAATAAATCTTAAAATACTTATATTGTGCAAAGTTTACACTTTAAATTTGTAATTCTAAATTGTATAAAATTTCAAACAATAAATTTAATTAGAAAATATAGACTTAAAAACTCAAAAAAAATAAATAAAAATAAAACAATTATTTCTTTTCTTTTTTAACAAGCTAAGAGCGGTAATCGTATGCACTTATCCCTTACCTTTCTTTATGAACGGCAACGCTCTAAATGCTGCATGCAGAAAAGTCTAACATGGACGCAGCCTATATTTAGCACAGTTGCAGATTCGCTTTTTAAAAAATGTCTAGCGTAGAGCTAGCCTATGTATGGTATATCAAACAAACACAATTGTAACTATGGAAGTAAAAACTGTGCTGATTATTTTGATGATAATGCAGGCGTGGAATCAGTTCGAGCAGAATCAAGTTTTGGATATTGTAGATCCATTGTTAGAGGGGGAGGGGCAGTGCCCACGAGAGGAAGTGTTAAGAGTGGTCACTATCGCACTTCTATGCACTCAGGGTTCATGGACGCAGCGTCCGGCAATGTCAAAGGTTGTGTCAATGTTAATCGACAATTCAGAGAGAATTTATGAGCCGACACGACCAGCTTTCATAGATGTTGCTACTGACAGATCTGCGAATTTCCTTCCCATACCGGAATCTGCGACCCAACCTGGCGCTGCTCCAACTAGGACATCTCACGGATCTATCAGCGTCTCTTTACTTCCGCGCTAAACGGAACGGTGTTTATCTTTTTACAATCTGCTTATTTTGCCGTTGAAACTAACTTTTAGTGCAGGCACACCAATAAGTTTTGTAAACTAGGACGTTCGAGGTTCAATCCTTCTCATTGATCAAATTCAGGGAATTCTCACAGCATTCAATGTATCTTAATCGTCAAGGCTCACAGCGTGCAATGTATCTTCACATACTTGATTTTTTCCTATTTATTCATGAAGTTCAAGTGAAATAAAATGACAAACCACATTGGTTGTCCACGGGCAAAGCTCTGTTTTCATTAAATTTGACGGTGGAATGAAATGAATGTTGTAACATGATAGTAAATCATTCAAAAAATTGGACGACCAGATATCACATTTAAAGATGCGTTTTGTTGTTGTTTTCTTTTTTAATTTAAAATATTAAAAGATAAGTAAATGGTTCAGATGGGTAAAATGTGGTTGATTTTTTTTTAATATCAATATAATCAATAAATCATTTACGATAATAATTATATTTATATTAAATAAGAGAATAGGTATATAAATTAATAAATCAATTATTTTTATATTTAATTGGAAAATAAGTATATAAATTAAATGATTGGTCAATATTACAAGTATCAAATTATAATAAATTTCAAAATATTGAACTATCAAACAAATATTAATATCAATACAAATTACAACAATTATAATGAGCAGAAAATCTATATGAAATCTTGCAAGTCTTTTTTTTGTTTTCTATTTTCGCAATTTAAAGAAAACTTGTGTAAATAGGAGATGTGATATTGTTCTCTTGAAAATTTTATTTAATGGTGAGAATAGATTCAACACTTTTAATAGACTTTAAAACACTTAAAATTTTGAAACTTAACAATTTTAATCTAAATTTCTAAAAATTTCCACTAAATTTAGTGAAAATCATGCCAGAAAAAATCATTTTAAAAATTTCTCGATCATTATGTGAATCTTCAAAAACAAAAAAACTTATTCAAAAGCAAAAAAAACTTAATTTGATTAGTTACAAACAAAATTGTTGCCTATTTAAACTTCTCTATTTAAAGAATGACGAATGAAAACTCCGGAGCCCGTGATAACCAGCTATCCGTTTCAGTAAGTAATGCTTTAAATTAGTTCTCAAGTACCGAATACAGGAATTGTATTGCGATATCCCAAATACCTATAGATTCAGATTTAATTGTCTTCAAGTAAAAGCAGCGAGATCAGATATAATTTTTACAATAGTGTTAATAATTTTTAATTGGGTTATAACATCTATTAAAAATAAAAATATTTTGATTTTAAGTTTTTCTATATAAAAAAAATGGAGAGTTTCTGGAATTGGATATTTTTTTGGTATGAGTTAGAGAGTCAAGAATTTGGGTGTTTTGACAAATCCTTGAAAGATGACATTTAATCTCAAAATAGACGACAATATTCAAGAAAGGGGTTAGTCCGATTCATACTCTCGGTAAGAAGTTGATCATAATATACTTTTATTTAAACAATAAATATTTTTACACTAATCAAAACGTAAAAACACATGTTAAATAAATCAAAGTTGATTATTTTTTTTATAATATTTTAATTTTTTCTTATCTTCTAATTTATCATATATATAATTATATTGTATTACCTTAAAATTTTAGCATACATTAGCATATATATACTATTATTCTCAATGTGCCTCTAATTGGAGTTTAAGTAATGTGAAATAAAAACATCTAATATTTAGACACTACTAAAAGTTACCATATACTAGACTAAATAAAGAAATAAAACTACTAGAAGGCATAGCATGACATCACTTGTATATGGTGAAGCACAAGGTTTTAGGTCACACAGAAGATGAGTTTCAATGTGAGCTAGTCACGCATCTAAACTAGTGAAACATGAGCAATGATATTGTTACACCTACTTGATTTTGTTCAAAGAAGAGATGATATCATTAGGGTATTCATGCTTCTCCTTCAAAACCCTGCATAAAAGAGTTTTCATCTGCCAATAGAGGGTAATGGTGTTCGGGTAGTAGCTTCGTCTTCCCTTTGTATGGTCAAGGTTAGGAACCCAATTGGTTGCCTCCTCTTGGATTTATGAATATGAATAAACTTGTCGGTCATTGGCACTAAGGGCTTTGAGTTGACATATTTCTTTGTGAATCTCAAGGGGGGTGGCATAATGGAAGATGGTTGCAGCAACCTAGCCATGAGCTTAGGCCTTGCTTCCTATCCTGGGGACCTTTGTGCCGAACTACCTCATGGATTTGCATTCACAGCCGAGGCATATTGTACCAAAAGAGAAACATATAGGCAAGATAGTTTTCCTACAATAGCTTGGGACTCAAAGGAATGAGATTGAGCAAGCTATAAAGAAGAAAAAACCATAGGTCTCTATAAATATAGGGCAGACAAGGCCTACAAACAAAGGAGAACAAATGAAAAGGAATAGCAGATGGAATACTCCTGATAGAGACTAGTTCTCTCTAGGAAACACCATAATTCACGTCGCTACCTGACTGAGTTGAAATTGAAACTAAAAAAACTGGGAATCCCCCAAAGAGAAACAAAACCATAGAATGAAAATACTAGTACAACAATACCTTGAATTCACTAGCACACTGAACTTGGACAGACGATGTCATGCACACTGAAGAAAGTTGAATGCCACTAGCTCCTACAACATTCAACTCCAATGTAGCCATCAAAGTCCCAAGATTTGTAACCCCTGCATGCTCAAATCCGATCTCTTAAATAATTTGTCACCATCGAGTGCACGTGTCAAGGACCTCTAGATGTAGAGGCCAGGTTGTCTTGCATGCAAGAACAAGTCAATTCAAATCCATAAAAAATGCCAAATCTCAATCCTGATAAAAATCCCACTAATTCTTCCATAGGTTAACAAATTTTTTGTTGCATGTGAACCTTCCTTTCGATGCCCAAGGGAATTGTCCCACCTTCAGTAGGGGAGAATCTTGGTCATACCAAAAAAGTTAGAGAGCAAGGTATCCCCCCTTAGAACAATATAATGAAGTAAATTTTAACATAGGAATGAATATTAGTGTATGCAGTCACATGTGTGTTGCATGGGGAAGGTTGGCATGCCATCCACCCTCCTAAATGTTGTGGGAGGTGGCGGGGTGTTGGGCTTCTTACTCCTTGACCTCCAACGTTGCATCACCCAACACCGTGATTGGGTAATTCGTCATAGTTTTTACTTAAATTAAATATAATAATGTTTTTAATATTATTCTTAAACATTAGAAAAAATATGGATTAAATTAAATTAAATTTTCTTTCACTAAAAACTAAATTATTACTTAATAATTATTTTATTAAATAAATTGAAAACTTAAAAAGGGAAAAATATTGTAAATTTTTGTTGGCCCAATTTTTATTAACTTTGTTTTTTAATAGAATTAATATTTTTAGAATGGAATAGGTCTATAGGTTCATGGACATGAGCTTGGACCTGCAGCATTCCCTGAGGGTCTCTTTCCCCAACTCCCTAATGGATGTGCATTTGATGCAGAGGCATATTACACTAAAATATAAATATCCAAGAAAGATGCTTTTCTATAATAGCCCGAGACTCATAGAAATAAGACTGAGGAAGGTGGAAAGAAGAAAAAACTAGGGGGTTTTGGGAATATAGGGAAAATACAACCTACAAATAAAGGAGGACAAATGAAAAGGAATGGAAAATGGAGGACTTATGGAAGGGACTACTGCTCACTAGGAAATACTATAATTCAAGTTACTACTTGACCTAGTTGAACTTGAAAAAAAAAACGAGCATCCACCAAAGAGAAGAAAAACAAGATAATGTAATTACTAAACTAGAAGAGTAAAACAATACCTTGAATTGACTATCCCACTAAACCTAGATAGACAAGGTTGTGTGTGTTGAAGAAATTTTAGTGCCACATGCTCCTACAACATCCAGCTCTAATGTAGTTGTCAGATTAGTAGGATTTGTAATCCATGCTTGCCCAAAGCCTATTTCTTAATAATTTAGTAGTTTTCAATGCCTGTGTCGAGGACCTCCAAACCTAGAGGCCAGGTTGTCTTGCATGTAGGTGCAATTCAATTCAAATCCACAACAAAAGGTCGATGTCCAAGCCTAATAAAAATCCCATTGATTTTTCCATATCTTAGCAAGTTATCCACCACACACAAACCTTCCGTATTTGGATGGGCAATTGACGACTCAGGAATAATTGCTCAAAACCTAGCAAGGTATCCCCTCTCAAAACAATTGAATGAATAAAATTTGGGTTGGGAATGAATATTGGTGTATGAAGTTGCATGAGGAGGGTTGGCACGTCACCCCCTCTTAAATGTTATGGGAGTGGTAGGATGGTGGGATTTACCCACAACCTCAAATGTCCCATCAACCAACAACCTGATTGGGGGTAATTCATCATAATGTTTACTTAAATTTAGATATACTAATATTTTTAATATTATTCTTAAACATTAGAAAAAAAAAGAGTAAATTAAATTTACTTTCCTTCCACTAAAAAACAAATTATTACTTACTATTATTTTATTAAATAAATTGAAAACATAAAAAGGGAAAAATATTGTAATTTTTATTTCCTCATTTTTATTAACTTTTTTTTAATAACATCAATATTTTGATTTTACATGGATTTTTCCCTTGGGCCTATGGCCGCCTCGTTAGATCTCGGTCTCGTTTGGCAATGCCCTGACCACCTGCTTGTGCTCTATAGGGCTCACCATGGCGGCTCACCATGGGGGGACTATGGATCCCCCCTCGTCTGGATTTCCATTCAATGGCGAGGCGACAAAGTCTTCCAGCGTTGGTTAGAACAACTCTTCGCCGCTCTCATGTCCTATAGGGAGGCCCCCAGCGACGAACTCCCCACTTGAAGGTGCAGCAGCAGCAGTAGTCATTGCCTCTTCCACCTGCATTCCCAAAACCGCAAAGCGCCTAAAGATCGAACTTCCATCACACCGAATCAATGCAAAAATTCAATACATGAAGGATCATGCTCTGGTCGACAAGTTTATGGGTTTCTAGCTGACTGAAAAGGCCCTCCTTGGTGAGATCTCTACCAAATGGAAACCCGAAGGACATATTGACCCACAGCTAGGCTCAAAGGGTTTATTCAACATCATATTTACATGCACCGAAGACAAGAACAAAATCATGGACGACGACCCATAATTCTTCAATTCGGCAGGTCGTTTCCTCCGAAACTGGGTCGAGCGCTTCAATCCCGACAAGGAAGACTTCAGCTGGGCTCCGGTGTGGATCCGTCTCTACTCCCTGTCTCAGGACTATTGGGACGATCAAACCCAGAAATAGATTGGAAACACGCTCGGAGAATTCATCAAAATAGCTGACGAGACAAGAATCAACAAGCATAACATACAACCTACACAAGGATCTGCGTCTACATGCACATAGCCAAATCTCTTCCTGATAAGGTAAGTCTTCTCCATGAAGATTATGAATGGATTCAAACTGTGGATTATGAACATGCACCATTCATATGTAGAAAATGCCACATGCATGGACATCTATTCAGGGACTGCCCACTTAATACAAGCTCCTCCATGAACAAGGACTCTACAGCCAAATATTCGGAAGGACTCAAAAAAGTCACCTGCAAAAGAAGACATACCAGGAAGTCAAACAATGCGCCCTCCACCAAAGCTCCACCAACCAAAAACAGCTTTGAAACTATGGCTGACCTGAACTCGGATACCTCTATTATCCCTAACACCTCAAATACGCCCATGCAGGAAAAGCCACAACCACAAGAGAATATGATGACCACACAACATATGGATCTACCCAAGCAAACTTAGACCTGTCCTCCTACTAAAAAAAAATCAGGTAAAGGCAAAGGCTCAGCCCTTGATCCACTGACAGTGATGGAGGAGGCATAATAAAGTATATATTATGGAGATCTGGACATCCTTGGTCTTGAAGATGCATGCAAACAGAAATAATATCAATCAATCCCCACTCAACAGATCCAGCATTTGGAGGAAGTCCCCTCGCGGGGCTAACAACTTTCCACTCTAGCTAGTCAAGGGGGAACACTTCTCAACACCAAGCACATTATGAAAGAATTAACGAAAAGGGGAAGAAGAATAGATTTGCAACGACTGGTCATTTTGGGAGAAAAAATAGTAGGATCTAGCAGATATCCAAAGCTCACCAGATTCTACTCCATCATTCCAAAAAGTTCTCAATGAAGCTCATCTCCTGGAATATAAGAGGGCTAAACAGTCCTTCTAAGAATCGATTAATCAATAAGAGAATAGTTGAAGAAAATCCCACAATTTTCTTCCTGCAAGAAAATAAATGTCCTGGCACCACCATGGACAAGATCCTCACCAAGCTATGGAGAGGTTGTCAAAATGTAATTGTAGATGCTTATGGAGCCTCGGGTGGGCTAGCGATCATCTGGAATCTGCATTTGATAACTCTTGAGAACTTTCATGCTACTCGCAATTTTATTCAAGCTTCTTTTCATCTTATAGGCACAAACATACATGGACAACTCAAAAATGTATATTTTCCTCAAGCAGCCACACAAAAAATATATCTGATGAACTCCATTTAATTCCTCAACCTTAACACACCTTTCCTCTATGGGTGCTGGGAGGAGATTTCAATATGATTACGAGCATTCAAGAAAAGAAAGGGGGAAGGACCAATCTAGATACTGACATCATCATATTCAAGAACTTCATCAGTGATAACCAACTGATAGACATCCATATCTCTAATGGGGTCTATACCTGGAACAACATGCATGGAGGCACACATCAAATCGCTTCCCACCTGGATCGTTTTCTGATTACTGACAACTTCATACAATTGGGAGGCGAACTGAATGCCACTATCTCCCTGACAACAGGTTTTGATCATTGACCCATCCAAATACAATGGGTCAAACCTGGATTGGTGACTCGTAGGCCCTTATGCTTTGAACAATTACGGCTTAGTCGTCCTGGATTCAAAGACCTCGTCATGGAATGGTGGTCCTCTCTTTCGCCTCCGAACAACTCTAAAATGTTCCAATTCCAGAAGAAGCTTAAATTGCTCAAAGGAAAACTGAAATTATGGAACCAACATACCTTTGGCAACATCTTCAACAAACAAAAGGATATCGAGCATCAAATGGCGAATATTAAACAAACAATTATCCTAGAAGGGCGAACAAAGGATTCCAATTCCATGAAAACCAAAATTACTGCCCAACTGGAGGAAAATCGTCTTCAAGAAGAAATCCTCTAGAAACAGAAATCAAGGATTATATGGCTAAGGGAAGGTGAAAGGAACACTAAATTTTTTCATCGCTCAACCATTCAACACGAGATGCACAACAAAATTTCAGTCCTCAAAGCTCATAACAGTGAGCGTTTGGAGCGTCACGGAGATATTGAAGAAGAGATTTTGGATTAATTCAAAGATATCCTAAAGGAGCCCAATATTCACCGAAGGGAGGCCATCGCAAATATAACACAACATATACCAAGGATAATCACCGAAGAGCACAACTAGCTGCTTCTGAAACCAACTAATATGCAAGAAATATAACTGGAAGTCTTCATCTAAAGGAGGGTAAAGCCCCGGGGTCAGACGGATTCAATACCACCTTTTTCATTATTTCTGGGATGTCATTAAGCAGGAAGTCTGGGAGCTACTGGAAGAAACACACAACTTGCACTGGGTCGTTCCAGCTCTAAATGCAACCTTTCTCACCCTTATTCCAAAGGAGGATCAGGCAGCGACTCCAGGTAAATATAGACCTATCACCCTTTGCAATATCATATATAAGATCATTTCCAAGGTTATTGTTAACTGTCTAAAGCCACTCCTTCCCTTTGTTATTTCTCCAAAGAAAACTGGCTATGTTGAAGGTAGGCAGATTGTGGACGACATTATCCTCACCCAATAGGTGCCAGATATTTGACACTAGAGTCGAGCATATCCACCCGATTCATTGTTTGCAGCTGAAGCTCTATTCGTCCAAGACGAGATGTACCATGATGCTACAAAACACGGATCTCTTGTATCTCTCTTTTGATATCTTGCAGAATATAAACCACTTTGGGGTCTCCTCCCATTTCCTGTAAGCTCATGACAACCTTGGCCAAAACGCATTTGAGCGTCCAATATGTGTGAATAGACTAATGAAAAAGGGATGGTCTCCCTCTTGTGTTGCCAGGGTATTTAATGAAGTCCATTTCTTCCTCCTGTATGTCTATCTCCTCTTTATTGTTGCAGTCTCTCTCCCAGCCCTGAATAAGATTTCGAACCTGTGGAGGGTTACCTGTAGAATATACATCGAAGAGGTTTTCCATAACCTCTTTGATTGATTTTCTTCCTTGCTTGCTAGACCCTACAGTGGGCTTAAGAAGTTTTGTTTCCCTTTATCCTTTGCCCGATTCTTGGCCGTTTGTCCTTTAACCATATTTGTATGCAAAAGTACAAACAACTGACTGTGTTGTTGCAAATCCTTGGACAGTGATTGGGAAACACCTGTTAATTTAAAGAGGCATGTATATCGCAACAAAAATTCAATAACTGTTTGCATGCAACAGTAAATAGGTCCCACAACAGTCGTCGTTACCAAGTAATAGTCAACCCTGCTCTTCCTTCTGAGGGTGGTAAAACTACAAGCAATCTTCTGATAAATATTGAAATTCAGGATGAAATTACAACACTTGAGCTTAGGTAGTGAGGGGGAAGAATTTAGACTTCACAACTCCCAAACCCACAAACAATGAGGACAAGGGTGCGACCCAGTTAAACATAGGCTCCTATAACCCTCCCAAATAATTCTATAACCAGAGTCAGAGCCATTAATAGTATGTTGAGGCCTTAAGACACGTAAATTCTCCCACATACTCAGTAGAGAGTCAGTCTCTTACCAGAATAAATGAGGGAGAGAAGATACAGAGACATAATTACAACGAGCACCATTAATAGGGTGGTCATGCTTAGCCATACATTCTAACTCATAGGTATGAGACGTGAAAGCCTGCGTCCCGTCATTACATACCACAATCAGGGCACAGACGAATTGGGAACCATCATGACAGAGAATTTGGAAGAAATGTTTGACAACAGAGGCTGGCAAGGCAAGAGTCACTAAAACATAAGATAATTGACTTAAGAAGAGAGACAAAAGAACAATAAACCATAAATCACCTTGATTTAGGGTCATGCAAGCAAAAAAACCAGACTGTAAGCTATAACACGAATCAAAATTCGAAAAACACCCATAGTACTGAGCATCATGCAAGCCCATTAAGTTTCGGTAGCCCCCGTTGAAAACTAGACAATGAGCATGAGAAAAAGAATTGAGCAATGAATAGATGTCATCACTGATAATTGTAATGTAACCGACTGGACGAATGACTAGGCAGACCTCGACATGCATTGTAAGAAGATATACGACGTACCAGGTAACCAGATGAAGCTACAAACCATCAACCTTCTTCCGCACTGCTCCTCCTTCTTCCTAATTGAGACTGCGAACTGTGCTTCCCTTCCTTTCTGTTACTTTCATTAACCCCTTCAATCGCCGATGTTGTTTCCCAAACCTCTTTGACAACATTAGTTGGCCTTCAGCTATATCTTCAATAGCCATTATCAACTGGTGTGTCAACGTACTACCTTACCGGCCGTCTTCCAACCTCATGCCCGAGTGACCATGTGGTGCATGCTGCCGCGTGACACCTCACGTCTACCATCATCTGCGTGGCACCCCGATCAGGGATGTGTTAAAGTGATGTTGTGTTACATCTGCACGGGTCAATAATTGAGATTGCATGGTATGTTGAGACTGAGATTTGTGCAGTGGAGCTAGGAGTTGTGTTGATGTTGGATGCTCTTGAGATTGATTGGTATGAGATCGCTTGACATCTTGGTAGCAAAGATTGCGTGGCAATGTGGTGCCTTCACGCAAGAGGTCGAGTAAGCATGGAAGCGTGGCATAGTGGTGAAGCTGACGTGAACCTTAGATTGGTATTGCGTAGATCGTTGTGAACTCTCGGATGCGAGGTGCGAGGACGGTGAACGGACTATGTTGTCTACATCTCATCGTTGGATTAATGTGTCATTTGTAATTATTAAACACTGCACTCGATCTGGTAGCCTTCGGTGCAAATTGTTGGTGGTACTGTGGATCAGATCAAAGGCAGAGTGGTGTTGGGATACATGGACCCACTGGAGACTGCGTTAAATCATATTTTGACATATTGTCCTTGGTTGGGGTTCTCAGGGTCCAGCCCAAGCTCAAAATTTGAGGGATTCTTTGGTAGAAGCAAAATGAGACATTGTAGTGAAGATTGGCTTGAGGAAAGGCTCCAAATCCTTCGTTGAGGCATGTGCAACAGGATTTTCAGAAGAAAATGGAACTCTTGGTGAAATTATAGAGACTGTATCTGGGCAGTGACCTTGTATTACTCTGGATATCTCATGTTGCACAGGCAGACAATTACACAAATATTTTTCGCCATGAAACCAAACAACATTCTTGGTCTCTCTCATGGATTTTTCACTGGGACATTTGTAGTCCTGTGGGGATGACTTCTTAAAGAACATTAGGGTGATAGCCATGTGTTCGAAGGGCATGGGGCCATTTGTGAGGCTCTTGTATGTCCAGCGCAAACATATTAGTGGGGTTGGATCAACGTGAATCTGTGGAAGGCGGTGTCCTGGTGAGCCTTTGGTGGCTGGTTCATTTGGTGAGCCTTGGTAGACTGAGTTGAGCCTTGGTGGCTCAAAGTCCTTATGGTTGAGTTTGGGGCAGTGTGCCCCTAGTGAATCACAAAGTTAAAAATGCAGATACCAAAGACTCCGAAATAATGTCAATCATAATAAAAAATATAATTATGTTGTAAAGTAATTAGAAGTAAAAAAATATGTGAGTACAATGTTTAAATCTTATAATTTGATTATTAATAAAATATTTTAATAGTAATTAATATTGACATATATTTAAAAATAAATTGATAATAAAAAATTATATATTAATATTATCTATCATTTAAAAAAAAATTATGTATATATAATAGTAAAAAAATTAAATTTTTATGTATTTAGCATTCAAAAATACAATTTAAACAATAAAAATTAACATATTATATTTTACACTTTCAAGTAATTTGAACTTGAAGAAATTTGATCAAGTCATGTTAAATCCATAATTAAAATAAATATACACTACTTAAATAATAACATTTATTTAATTGTTATTCTATCTTTTAATGGTCACCAACCCTGCTTCATTCACGGTTGCTGACTCAACTGTCCGAGGTGGAATGTTCACGAAAGTTCTGCTGCACGGACGCCCGAAGTATTTCTTTGTAGACATGCATCGGAAAGGTAATGATGATAAAGACAAAAGAAAAATTAATAGATTAGCTTATTTTGAAAACAGGCGGAGAAAGTATGTTACTTGGAAATTCAGTTAAGGGTTTTGAGTTTTTCAGTTAAGGGTTTTGAGTTTTTGTGTTTGGACAATATCTTGCTATGTCTATGTTACCCCTATTGGTTTTTTGACTGGATAATGCGGGTTAGACTTTTTGATTAGAGTGTTTAGAATCTATCAATTTTATATGTAATTTTATATAGAGAGAATGGTGAATAATATATTGAGGCCGTTCTTAATAAAATTCTAGTGTTTTTTTCCTCGTGGAAAAAAAAAAGTCGGTTCAGGGTTATAGACGAGTTAGAATATTTGCAGGAAGGAGCTGTGAATAATTTGATTGAATTAATGGCGTGAAGAAGAACATCATGTGTGGTAATATGAGCTTGGTCCGTGAACGGGATGGCGACATTAAGGGCGTGCCAGTGTTCTGTGCTGATGAATATCAACGAGGTCCAGCTGCTGTATGTAGTGTTGTTCTGTTTCCTTTCTCTGTGCCTTTTTTATTCCTTTCTATCTCTCTTTTTTTTAACAAGAACGGGTATGGATTTATATTAGAATTTGGCCAAAATGCCTTTCACCGGTTACATTTGATCGGGCATAGCCCTTAAACTTTCTTCCACTAACTGATCAAAGGCCCCAAATCTTGGGAAACCGCAAGATTTACTCGAGACTATCGAATCTATCTCCGTTATTTTCCCTATCTTAAATAGACAAACAAATTGATTCAGTAAAATGCAGAAAAACATGACAATCTTTATGGAATGGAGTCCCAGTTCTCAATCCCGTCTGCCAAGAGATAGCCAGCGGGAAGTGGAACTGCCCTGTTGGCTTCCAAATCAGCAGCTTTATTATTTTCCCTCAAAACGTGGAGGAAGGTTGTAGTCCGGAAAGATTTCACCAGGGTTCTGATTCTTGAAATCACTCTTGCCAGTCTAATGTCTGCAGGAGAGGAATCCTCCACTAAGACTTTGATAAGGGATTGAGAATCTCCTATAATACTGACATCTGAGAGACCAATAGCCTTTGCTTGCTTAAGACCTTGCAGAAGTGCCAAGGCTTCAGCTTGCATGCTGGTAGTCTGCCCTAATCCCCAAGCGAACTTTGCCACAGTTATGCCCTCCTTATTTTTTATAATTCCTCCTGCCCTAGCCAATCCAGGATTGCCTTTCCCTGCTCCATCGAAGAACAAAGAGAATCTGGATTGCCTGAGGATAAAATCCGATAGATCATTCTCCTTCCCTCTGAATAGCCACTCTTTTATGACCTTGTGATGCCTTGTTTCGCCAGAGAATTGGAGGTCCAACGAGGCACCCCATTCTAAGTCTTGCTGGCTCAGATTCAAATCCGGCAAATGCGCCCCCAGAATTTCTTTCCAAATACATTTTGTTTTGGTGATGATAAACTGTGAGTTTAGACTTTCATCTCTAAAAACTCTTCTATTACGCTCGAGCCAGATTTTCCAGCAGACAAATTTCGGCAAGGAGAGCCATGCAGCTTTGAAATTTTCATTTTTTGGGAGCGTCTCTGGGTAGTAATTCCGCCAGTTTGCAAAAAGATCGGATATAGACATGGGTAAAATGAAATCAAATTTCCAGTAGCTCAAAAGACCATGCCAGATTTCTCTTGAAAATTTGCAGTCCAGTATGATATGCTGGGCGTTCTCCTCACTATCACAGCATAAGTGGCATCGAGAGGGACCATGAAATCCTTTCTTCTTCAATCTATCTGCTGTTAAAATCCCTCTGTGGCATAACAACCAACAAAAGGAATCAACCTTGGGCATGGATTTGAAATTCCAGATCCCGTTCCACATAGCAGGATTAGGAGGGACGTTAGGACGATCATGAAGGCATTTATATCCCTACGCAACCGTGTAAAGCCCTGGGGCGGCTCGCCAACCACGGACATCCTTCTTACCCACGCGTAGAGGCGCCATACCGTTTAACAAAGAAAGGAGAAGATCACGAGCTTGAGACAGCTCAGGAGGGACGGGAGGGAGTCTCCAACGTAGCCAATTTCTGCCTTCCCATTGTGAAATGTCCCAAAGATTAATGCAACCTGCGTTGTCCAACCACGAACGCAGCGCATGCAGAGAGAAATGGGATGATAAAGGAGGGTGCATCATAATGCTGTCGTCCCATATCTTAATTTCTTTGCCGTTTCCTGGAATCCAATATGCTCTGTCTCTGATTAAAGGGGCTGCTTTGTGACAGAGTTTGATCAGCTGCGAGCCTGTGGTGGGTAGGGTATCCAGACATCTCTTCCTCTTTCCCATGAAATATTTCCTCCATAGAGCTCTTTGCGCCCAACTTGGATGTGGTCCAATGATTCTCCAGAAGATCTTGGCTCCCATGGCTATGTTTTGGAGGCTGAGATCTTTGAAGTTAAGGCCTCCTTCGCTCTGGGGCTTGCAGATTTTCTCCCAACTTACCAAAGGGATTTTCCTGTCATTGTGATTGCCCCCTTTCCAGAAGAACTTGCGAATGAAGGATTCCATTTTTTTGATGATGCCTGAAGGGGCTAGAAGTACAGAGAATTGAAAAATGGGGAGGCTACTAAGAACGGATTTGATGAGGACAGTCTTTCCGGCAAGATTTAACCATGAGAATCCCCAAGCTTGGACTTTGGCCTTAAATTTGTCCAACAAAGGAATCCAATCTCTGCTGTATGCCAATTTGCGGAAGATGGGGAGGCCCAAATAAGTAAAGGAGGACCAGTTGAGGAAGGCATTAAAGCCCAGAATTCTTGAAATGACAGAAAGGGTGCAAGCAGAGATATTCCAGCAAAAAGCTTTGCACTTACCTTTGTTTAAACTGCTGCCTGTAGCTTCACTGTATTCGTCCAAGACCTCCTTTAATCTTAAAGCAGATCTGGCAGGGGTAGCCCCTAACAAGAGGGTATCATCCGCAAAGAGGGTGTGGTTAACAGTTTTAACCCCTCTGGCTATATGGAGCACCAAGATCTCTTGGTCAACCAGTTTCTGATCCAGGTAGAAACTCAGGACAGAAACATGAAGGACGAAGAGGAGCGGAGAGAGGGGGAAACCCTGCCTAAGCCCTCTTGAAGCTTTAAAAAAACCAGCTGCTCTCCCATTCACCAGGGGGGCGATCCAAGGGTCAGCAATACAAGCACGGATCCATTTTAAAAAGCCCATTCCAAAGCCAAATTTTTTCAAGACTTCCCAAAGAAAGCTAAGTCTGACCCGATCAAAAGCATTAGCCAAATCTAATTTAATTAGCATACCTTTCTCTTTGTGAAGCTGGCTCGAGTGAATCGCCTCTTGCACAAGGATGAAGTTGTCAGCAAGCTGTCTCCCCTGAACAAATCCGCCTTGGTTCTCCGGGATGATGGCTGGAAGGATACCTTTTAGTCTGTTGGCAATAACCTTTGTGATTAATTTGTATCCAATATTACAAAGAGAGATGGGGCGGAACTGATTAAAATATTTAGCACCCTTTTCCTTGGGAATGAGGGCAAGAAAAGCTGAATTGGTGCTGCCCCCAATTTTCTGGCAATTTTGAGATTTCAAAATCATTTTGTAGAGGTCTTTCTCCACAATCTGCTAGCAGTTTTGAAGAAATCTTGCAGTGAAGCCATCCGGGCCTGGGGCTTTGTCAGGCTCCATGTCGGAGAGAGCATCTTTTATTTCTTGTATAGAGATCTTCGCTTCAAGCTGTTGATTCATTGAAGGTGAGATCCTAGGGGGAACCGCCTCCAAAAATTTAGAGTTTGGGTCCGTCACGCCCTCTTCTCTATACAAGTTTTGAAAGTGATTGAAAGTTGCTCTCTTTATGCTATCAGATTCTTTGTGTGTCGAGTTGCCATCTTTGATTTCTGCGATAGAATTGAAGCTCTTTCTGGCTTGAGCTTGTTTGTGGAAGAAGGCAGAATTTCTGTCTCCTGCTTTAAGCCATAAACTCCTAGACTTCTGTCTCCAATACTCTTCCTCCGAAAGGCAAGCTTTATGGAAGATTTGCTGGAGCTCAGCTTCCTTGTCTAATACTTCTTTAGTGATTTCTACATCTTCACTTTGGGCATGGTGCTAAGCAAGATTGACTTGGGCCTGCTTTCTCTCTTTTGCAGGGGAAGGAAGAGATTTGGCCCAAGTTTTAAGAACAGCTTTCAGTCTTCTAAGTTTTTCTTCCCAAATGAAGAAAGAAGAACCTTTCACTGGCGTATTCCAGCAGTCCTGAACCAAATTTAGAAACTCTGGTTCCTTGACCCAAAGAGGGTTGAATCTGAAGGGGATGGGGCCAAGATCTTTGTGGCCCAACATCTCAAGCAAAATGGGCTTATGATCTGAAACACTGCATGGGAGGATATGCAATCTGAATTCTAAGCCCAGCAAAAGGAAGGAACTCTGCACCAAACATCTATCAAGTCTAGCAGCAATATGACCAGGACCTATTCTTTTGTTAGACCAGGTGTACTTACCATTTTCTGGGGGGATATCTAGCAGATCCCAGTCCTGCATGAGGTCTTCCACCCATTCCCTTGCAGGGTCCCTTATGATTGTGCCTCCTCGCTTTTCCTCCATGCGCAAGGTAAGGTTTAGATCACCTACAACAATGATGTTTTCCAAGTTTTCTGACTCCGACAGATGTCTGATGGAGTCCCAGCACTCCCTTTTCTCCCCTATATTTGTTGGAACATAGACATTGAAAACGCTGACAGCCTCCCTCGAGTCCAAAGGCTGGAGCTTCAAAAACAACCAGTGGGTGTTGTGCAGCTCGGTGACCAGCCTATACTTGAGAGGGTTCCAGAGAGAGCCCAGTCCCCCAGAGGCTCCCCGTGCTGAAACTGCATGACCGTTGCTTCCTTTCCAAAAAAATTTACTGATTTGGAGAAACTCCTTGTCCTCCATTTTGGTCTCCTGAATCAGAAGAATGTCTGGGGCTTCTCTTCTTATAAGGCTTCTCGTTGCTTCTTCTTTCACTTTGCTCCCCATTCCTCTGCAGTTCCAGGAGACAATCTTCATCATTTATTTTTATGATGATGGGCTCCCTTGGAGCCCTGCACTTGATTTTTGATCATCTTCAGATTTTTGCCAAGGAGTTTCTCCAGAGTGGGCTGACTACCCTGAAGCTTGTCTTTGTAAGTTTCCTGATCTCTCTTTTCTCTAGCAGATTTGCGGCCCCTTGCAGATCTTCTGACCGATGTCTGCGTATCTCCTATTCCTCCATCCTCCTCAGACTCCTCCGAGTCATGTTCCTCCTTGGAGGCTTCTGTTTGCTTATCCTTGTTTCTTGCCGTGGTGCTTTCTTTAGGTCTTACTTCTGCTGAAGTCATTTTTTCTAATGGTTTATCTTGCCTATCTTCTTCCTGAGGAGTCTCTTCAGCAGAGCTTAAGACCTCATACCTATTTTCTTGACTTTTGGCGGGGGGACATTCTGGGTGGAGGCAAGCTGGGGGCCATGAACCCCAGATTTCTTGTGAGATGTCTTTGACCTCTTGACCTGGTTCCAGCCATCTTCCTTTCCTTTCTCTGCTTCCCCTTTGTTCGGGCACCCTCTTGCAAAATGGCCATAGATGTGACATTTACGGCATTTGAAAGGGAGTTGCTCATAGTCCAGCACTTGCACATGCGTCCAATTGCCAACCTTCAATTTGATGGCCTCCGGAAGCCCCACCTCTAAGTCCACCTTGACACAGATTCAGGCGCAATCGTACTGATCGTTGTTGTTTGCTCTATCAATGAATTTTCCCAAAGTGTTACCTATGTGCTTGAGGGACTCCCAGTTCTAACAATGCACTAGAAGATTAGGGAGCCGAACCCAGACAGGGACAGCCGTTGGGACATCCACGGCCGGATCGAATTCAGGGGTCCATTTGTTGAGGTAGAGGCCATGGGGTCCCATGAAATAGGGCCCATTCCTGAAGATCAGGTCTTTGTCCTCCTTTGTGTTGAACTCGAACAGGAAGAAGCCTCTGCCCATAAAATATGAGGTGACTTTGTTCTTGATCAGTGGAACCCAGTTCTTAACGACCCAGTTTTCCGTCGATTTTGGCAAGGGCCAAAGGCCCGTGAATTAACCAACCAGGGCACGATCTGCCAGGGACAAAGCGACCTAGATCGGACCCTCAGGAGGGAGGTTTACCTCCGGAACATCGTCGAGCCTTTTGACAAACTTTGCGACTTCAGACTTCTTCTTTTTGGGCAGCGAAGCAAGAAGAAAGGAGAAGGCTGCTTCAGCTTCCGGGGATGGAGCTTGCGAGGGACTAATGGGCGAGCCTTGGGCCTCCATGGCAAAGAAGTTCAAATCAGAAAAACCGATCTACACCAAGCAAATACAGGAAGCGAGGCATCTCAAGACCGGGATGAAGAAGAAGAGGATCCGATCAGATCCTGCAGGAAGAATCTCCAAGGGCGCAGATCCATGCAGATCTGACAAGAGATCAAGAGACCCAGAGGTCAGGAGGACCAGGGCGCAGGCGGAACAGACGAGTGGGCAGAGCCCAATCTCAGTCAAGCAGAGCGCGGTGTCAGCACGGAGGCGCATCGCTCGAAAAGAGGTCGTGGAAGCAGCTGAATGCCAGGAGTGGCCTCCTACAGAGAAGGCGAGCCGGCAGGGGCAATAACTGCAGAAGGAACAAGCAGGGGGCCACAAGCGCAAGGCCGATGACGACGCAAACTTAGGCATCGCAAAGAAATTCCTTTCTATCTCTTACCATATAATTTCTTTTTATTTCATTCTTCCATCTCTACCATAAATTTTAGGTTTTTTCCTCTTGGGATTTCTGGACTTCAATAAACTTGGCATGTGCTTTCATCTGATTTTTAGGCTTTTCATTAATTCCGCTCTGTGCTTATCCAGAGATAAGGGAAGGTCTGACGTCAATTTGGCATGTGCTTTCATTTGTTTTTAGGCTTTTCATTAATTCCGCTCTGTGCTTATCCAGAGATTAGGGAAGGTCTGACGTCAGTTTGGCATGTGCTTTCATTTGTTTTTAGGCTTTTCATTAATTCCGCTCTGTGCTTATCCAGAGATTAGGGAAGGTCTGACGTCAGTTTTTGCGTCCACTAACAGTCAAAAGATTGGATTTCAAGATTCCGTGATGAATGCGGCGGGATGTGATGGTTGATAAATCGCAACCGAGCCAAAATTGGAGCGGTGGGGCCAAGGTTGGAATTTCAAAAAGAATCGAGTGGTGGCGCCAGGTTTGGAATTTCAAAAAAGAGTAGTTTAATTATAGTGGAAATTATAACTTAATTTTGGTAAAAATCTAGTATAATTTTTGGAAAATATAGATTACAATTGTGAAGTTATAAGTTATAGGATTATGGATATTTTTGGAACTTTTAATAATGTTGAATCAATTTGCAGTATTAAAAAAAATAAAAAATTCAAACACAGCTATGGTTCAGATTTCATGAAAAAAAATGATGAAATTCTAGCCAATAATGATTTTCCAAACAAAATTGTACCTTGACCATTTCAAAACAAACCAGAGTAAAATAATAATGCGAGAGTTAAAATTTCGAAACTTACTCAACGGTTTTCAAACTTCCCAACCTCTGCAAGTTATTTTTAAACGGACGCTGAAAAGCAAATCACCCCATGAGTCAAATTCCATCGCTGGATAGGGCCGGTCGAGTATGGGTTATGATTGCGTTTTGATATAGATTCAGATTTACAAGGTTCAAACAGTCATAGTATCCTCATTTTTCCATTTGCATGGAAACGATTAAAAAACTTCGGAAGCATTTTACCTCTCCTATTAATTACCCTGTAATGCAAAAGTTACAATAATAGTGAAATATTGGTTGAGTGATTGCATCTGTTTTGTCTTTTGTGATTTCTTCACTTTTGGTTAAAATGTTTTATTGAATACCGGAGGTTTTGAATTATTATTATAATATAAAAACTGTGTATCAATATTTAATGATCGTTTAATTTATATAATTATATTAGTTGAAAAAAACATTAACAAACTCTTATTATTTATAAATAAATAGAATCAAATTATAATATACACAAATTGAATTTTTATATAATTGATTGTTGTCTCTATTATATATACTTTTAGGGTTGATAGGCCTTCTCTTTTTGATCAATGTTTTTTTTCATCAACTAATTCATTTCGCAAAAAGTGGTCTCAGCTAGTTACGTGTTATGGACGAATGCTTTTATAGTCAAATTTAATTATCAGCGTTTTTTGCAAGAATGAGGAGCATGTTGCATGACGCCATAGCCTTTAACCCCCCCTCCATAGGCCCTTTCCCTTCTCGAATACCCCGTAGTTAGAGGATTTCCCGGGTGGTATCTCGGGGAGCCATGAGTACTTAGCCCGGAAGTGATATCATCATCCATGTCTTTTGAGCTCGGCAGATAGTATGTATTTTGGACCACAATGTGGGTGAAATATATAATGGCTCCTTAAATGATCAACATTAATCGATCTCCTATTCGAATGCAAAGCATTGGCGCATGGGCGTACCATCTTCATTTCATACATACAAAGTAGGGAGTCAAATGGAAACCATATATGAGGCTACAATGCATTAACAAGGGCTTAATCAGCCTAATATGTTTGCAAATACTGTCTAACCTCCAGGGACAAGAATTATAGAGAACCCATCGAGCTGCATGGTGGGGATATCAGCCATGAAAACATTGCTAATGAAATACCCTAGCGGTGGTTCTTCTGACAAGAATTCAACCAACGAATCCCATGAGAGCCTTAATAATATTGGGGATTTGCAGTCTCAAGCTCTGATTCTCACAATGAGTCCTGGATCTCAGTCCAGCTCGGTTACCATAGTTCCCCATTCGGGAACCAATTCAGAATGTGTTGCAATGGAAACAAGCAGAAAAAGGGCCGCTAGATCAAAATTCGGTAACGCCAGACAGCCCGTTCCTCGAAAATCCATTGATACTTTTGGTCAACAGACATCTCAATACCGTGGTGTCACAAGGTGCCCATGTCAGGCCCTTTTTTTTGGGTTTTCATTGCTTTCATTTATTGTACAGATGAATGCATTGATGCTATATGTCATACATTTATCAATTTCATGGATCCAAAGGTCTTACTGGTTTAAAAATTCCATGGGTTTTGCTTGTATTCTAGGCATTGGTGGACAGGGCGCTACGAGGCTCACTTGTGGGATAACAGTTGAAAGAAAGAAGGCCAGAGCCAGAAAGGGAGACAAGGTATTGTAAGCCCTAGAAATTTTCTACTGCACATTTAATTTTTCAAAACTCCAAAAGCCAAGCGAGCCTTATTTCCCAGTCCATCGGCCCATAAATGCACCGAGGCAAGAAATGCCCACTGGGAAATAAGGCTCACCCAAAAGCCATGGCAGGAATTTGTACAGTTTAGTGTACTTTCTGAAACATTTGTTCTGACACCTACTTCGTTTTGTCTGGGGGCAGCACCATTTCTTACGGTCAACAATGCGCAATGCAGTGTATTTGGGTACGTTCCAGATAACTTGTGCCAACAAAATTTTATATCCATTTTCTAGATGGCGGTCTACATTAATTGAGAATCAGCTTATAGATTTATCATTAATGATGTTGCTTGTGTTAATAATATTGATAATGCAAGCTATCTAATCTTTGTTAATTTGGTAACAGGGGGTTATGATAAAGAAGAGAAGGCTGCTAAATCTTATGACTTGGCTGCTCTCAAGTATTGGGGACCATCCACTCACATCAACTTCCCGGTAATGACAACATTAAATGTCTTTTAAGTAAACAAAAAATCCGTGTTGTTATAGTAAAAGTATTCTCGCTGCTGTGTTGAAATCAGAAACACAAATAAGTTAGTAACAGAAAATATGTGTTGTTACAGTAATAAATCTTGTTGTTGCTTACTGTTCTTTTGAAATGAAAAGTGACCTTTCTTTTGTTACAGTAATTAAGCTTACTGTTCACTGTTTTTAATGAAAAATTCCCTTTGTTTTATTAATGTAATTTGGATAATTGATTGAATATTTGTAACCTTAATCTCAGAAGATTAAACCCTGTGAGTGAAATGAATGTTTCCTGTAGTTGAACACTTATGAAAAGGAACTTGAAGAGATGAAGCACATTACGAGGTAGGAATGCGTTGCCAATTTGAGGAGGTAATTTACACTTTTTTCGAGCTGAAACAGATTTAAGATTTTATGATTCTTCATGGTTTCAGAGCTTATTCGTCACCTGGGTACTGCAATAAATGTGGTGCAGGAAGAGTAGTGGATTTTCCAGGGCGCATCTATGTACAGAGGAGTAACAAGGTATGGGGGATTTTTCTGTACTTAGTTTTATTTAGTGCATTTTGGAAGAAATAAGAGAGAATGTATGATTTATGCATTAAGAGTTAACAGGCACCACTAGCACAGGAGATGGCAGGCACTGATTGGCAGAGTTGCAGGGAACAAGGATCTGTATTTGGGGACTTTCATTAAGTTCTTTGAAATTTCCAAATTCTTTTCTTTTGCATCCAAGAATATATATGTGTGAGTTGAGGCAAACATTATCCACCATGAATGACTATTGCTAGGAAATAGGCTACATATTTTAATCATTGTTATGCTCAGAATAGGCCAGAGAAAGGCAGTTTGAATTTTTGAATAGGGGCAGTACCAACATGCCTGTGCATTGTTGTTTTACTTGTTTCTCAGCAGCTATTATTATGATTTTACATGGTGCACCATCTTAAAGTGATGATCTACTGTACGAGTCGCAGCTGGCCAATAGAAGATGGCAAACATCCCCTGAGATGATTAGAGGAAAAGTCTATTTTGCTTAGGCTACTGCTAAGTAGTTGATTTTCTAATAAGGTAAGTGATTGGAGCTTCCTCAACTTACCGAATCATTGGCAATTGGAGACCTATCTCTTGCCTTACCTTGAATGTTTGGAATCGGTGCAAAGTATTCCTGAATTTGTACACAATTTCCTATTTGGCCTGGAGAAGGGATACACTTGGGAATTGTGTCAGTTTGAAGAAGGTGGGGTTAGTCCTTTGTTTGCAACCTGTTGCCCACCACATCATCATTTGTAAAGAATTGGAAAATGACCCTAAGATTGATAATACTAGGCAAAAAATCCCCATCACAAGAACTACCATCTCATTTTCATAGTCAGTTCCACCTGCTTCTAACATAGGAAGTTTTGAAATGAATCATGCAAACTCATCAAAAGTCTCTTCATGTTTTAATGATCATATATAGGATGACAACATGAATGATATGACAGAACTGATTAAACAGAGTGATGATGATATGAAATCTACGAGGGAACTGAATCGGGTGGAAGGTGATTTACATAACATGGCTTGTGAGAAGGAAAAATTCGAAAAGAAGTTGCAAGAAAAGGAGGGCCATTTACAAGAAATGGTAGATGCCTTGGAAAAATTAAATGAAGAAAAGAGAATAGCAGAGGAGGAAAATGTGGACTTATCGAAGGCATGTGGATGATCTACCGTATGAGCCACAGCATGCCAATAGAAGATGGCAAACATCCCCGGAGATGATTAGAGGAAAATTCTATTTTGCTTAGGCTGCTGCTAAGTAGTTGATTTTCTAATAAGGTAAGTGATTGGAGCTTCCTCAACTTACCGAATCATGGGCAATTGGAGACCTATCTCTTGCCTTATCTTGAATGTTTGGAATCGGTGCAAAGTATTCCTGAATTTGTACACAATTTCCCATTTGGCCTGGAGAAGGGATACACTTGGGAATTGTGTCAGTCTGAAGAAGGTGGGGTTAGTCCTTTGTTTGCAACCTGTTTCCCACCACATCATCATGGAATTGTAAAGAATTGGAAAATGACCCTAAGAAATTGATAATACTGGGCAAAAAATCCCCATCACAAGAACTACCATCTCATTTTCATAGTCAGTTCCACCTCCTTCTAACATAGGAAGTTTTGAAATGAATCATGCAAACTCATCAAAAGTCTCTTCGTGTTTTACTGATCATATACAGGATGACAAGATGAATGATATAACGGAACTGATTAAACAGAGTGGTGATGATATGAAATCTACGAGGGAACTTAATCGGGTGGAAGGTGATTTACATAACATGGCCTGTGAGAAGGACAAATTGGAAAAGAAGCTGCAAGAAAAGGAGGGCCATTTACAAGAAATGGTAGATGCCTTGGAAAAATTAAATGAAGAAAAGAGAATAGCAGAGGAGGAAAATGTGGACGTATCGAAGGCATTTGTAGAAAGGGACAGGGCTGTGAAACAAGTGAAGCTGGAGAAGACCTTGGGAATGAAACAGAAAGAGAACAATATTTGTTCTTTGCAGGAAACTGTGCAAACTCTGCTAGAAAAGTTTCAAAGCTTTGAGCAGGGGCAGAGGGAGTTTCAAATATTAGTCGAAGTTGAGAAGCAAACATCTCAATTTCATTCCATTTTGACAGATGTTCTTGGACTGAAACCAGGAGAAGATCTTGTGGTTGGAGCACAAAAGCTGATTAAAAGGTTGAGGCATCAATGGAAAGTAAAAAATCAGTTAAAACCTGATCAGTTTATGTTGCTAATCAGTCCAGATGTTCAACATTCCACAGAGGAACCTTATCAACAAAGCACCAACAAGGGTACAAGTTCTCATATGATTGAAGATAAAAGCACCACTGCTAGAAGTCATCTGCTTTTTACAAGTGATACTGAGGCTCCTCCATTGTTCTATTTGTATGGAGGAGTGGAAAACTACAGGGGTTCACCGTATATGGTATGTATAATATTGTTGCTGAAAAAGGACAATCTATTTGTTGTTGTATCAAAAGTTAAAATCATGTGCAAAGTTTGGCAATGTCTGTCTCTGCCTTCCAAACTCTTCAACATGACTATCTGTCCGTAAAATAATGTATATGGCATAAAATCTTGACAATTGGATGGAATCAGTGCTTCTAACGCTATTGGGAAAGAATATTACTGAAAGTCTATGCTGTAATGTTATGTGCAGAAATGACAACTTGTTATACAGATGTACTTGTAATGGACTTATATCTGTGGAGTCATATTTTTGTGCTTATCAAAACAGAAATGAAAATGGAGGTTATGTAGCATTTTCATGTTTAGTTTGACAACCATTCCAGTTGTACTTAGTTGTTCTTTGAGCTAATATATGAAGCATTAGTAGAATGTTGTGTTGTATCTGCAGTCCAGGATGGTATGAATTTGATCCCGTATGAATACATTCTTTGCAGCAAGGTATTAGAGAAATAGATGGCAGATTTGGAATCACATCTGATAACCTCAAATAAAGAATGTTGGTAGTGTCCGAATTTATTGGATGCTCCCCCTCTTTAAGTGGAGCTATTCGTGTAAATCCGTGGAATATGGAAGCTTTAGCTGATGATATCAATTAACAAGACTCCTAAATCAGATATCCTGACAGTGCTAAACACCCTTTGCAATGATCCAAAGAATGTGGTCTTTATTGTAACTGGACGAGGGCAACAAACTTTGAATGACTGGTTTTCACCCTCTAAAAACATTCGAATTGCTACAGAGAATGTTATTTTTTCAGGTTTTTCAAATCTAACTTATTATGCTTACGTTAGCAACAATGCAAGCCTTTTCCCACCTTTCAAATGGGCATTTATTTTCTATCATTTACCTAAGAAATTAAATTATCATTGACTTGCTTCATGATATTACACATTATAAATTAAAAAAAAAAAAAAAAAAAAATACACAAAACAATATAGATTTAATATAATGTTTACTGTTCCAAATCAAACTGCAATTACTTCAAATGAATACTTTAAGATTATTTTTGTGAACCATTTCATTCTAGTGATGACACATGTACAACCTCAAACACATGTGCAAACTCAAAAAGGTGGAATCTTATAGCAATCGGATTTTTCGCAAGGTAGTTTAGGAAATCATTTTGAGGTTAGGCATGCAGGAAGGATGTGTCCGTCTGTAGAATCTTATAGCAATCGGATTTTTCACAAGGTAGTTTAGGAAACCGTTTTGAGGTTAGGAGAAGCTGATGGTTTTTTTTGCTAAATCCAGCTTCGAATAAAGACATGGTAAATTCTTCTGCGTGTGCTTTGAAGTATCCTTCAGCAAAAATAATGTTTGTAGAAAGGACGGAGGTGCTAAGTGAGGATTCGGATCTCCTAGGGTTTCTTATAGTACTGCAGAAGATTTTTTGAAAGTTTCACAGTAACTACAGCAGTTTCTCATCCAGAGATCACTTTAAGGTAATGAAAGTAAAGGAACATCAGGAGCTGAGAAAGTCAGTTGAAACATGCTCATCAACAATGTATAAGGTAATGAAAGTAAAGGAACATCAAGAGCTGAGACAGTCGGTTGAAACATGCTCATCAATAATGTATATGCATCTTCAAAAAGGCATGGAGATAAATTTATGTACTCGTAGTCAAGAAAAAAAAATCTGCATCCGGTGACATAAAATAGTCTGGTTTAGAGTTAAGCCAGAGTTTTGATTCGTCTGAGAGGTTTTGATCTGAACCAGTAATTGAACAAATAGCCGGAGATAAGAAAAAAACAGAACAAGCTTTATTCTCAGACTTAATAAATTATGGTCTGAATTCAGGCAAGGCAAATGTTGTATAATTGGAAGATTTAAACACTGATTAGGCTACTGCAGCGAGGGCTTGGGTTTGGTGAAGCTTTTCATTACAAACCCTGAATGTGGTAGTAGTGTCCAAACTCATTGCATTTTTTCAGCGAGTTTTGATTTCTGCGTCGATATTATTCAGAATTATCCCTTTCAAGCAGGCCGGCAGAAGGGGCATCCTAAAGTCCAGTGGTTCCAAAACATGCATAGATGTCAATGAGTATCAAAAGATGAGAAGTATGAGATCTTTAGCAATGTTTCAGGTTGGTCTTAGCAGTCAAAATGTAGTACCCTGCTGTGAATTCTGGTGCTGAATGAATTTGCAAACGAGTAAAGTTTACTTTGTCAAAAGAGAATATGCTACCAATTGTAATGCCTCGGTAGGGAATTATGAAAATATGATTTCGGTACCAGAGATCTGTTTACATACGTTTGTCACTTATGTTGCAATTCACCGAGGTAGATGATGTTTATAGTTTAAGGTATTTATGGACTTTAAGGGGTTTATTAAAATATGATTTCAGTACCAGAGATCTGTTTTCATATGTTCGTCACTTATATTGCATTTCACCCTTGAGAAGATGGTGTTTATAGTTTAAGGCATTTATGGACTTTAAGGGTTTTATTAAAATATGATTTTAGCACCAGAAATCTGTTTTCATGCATTGGTCACTTATATTGCAATTCACCAAAGGCAGATGATGTTTATAGTTTAAGCCTTAAGGTACTTATGGACTTTAAGGGGTTTATTAAAATATGATCGTAGTACCAGACATCTGTTTTCACATGTTTGTCACTTATTATATTTTAATTCACCCCAGCAGATGATGTTTATAGTTTAAGGTATTTATGGACTTTAGTAAATCATCGTTTAAAAAATTACAAGTCTTTAATATATATATTATATAGTGGTTTTAGAAAAAAAATGTCTATTGTATCTCAACCCAGTTTTCAAGTTTTACATGGTTTAATGCCCAAACCCATCTTAAAACGTATGACTGATATATGTGTTAGTTCTACATTTGTCTTTTGCACAAGTGATACAAGAAATATTTACAAGCACACACTTAGAAAAATAACACGATTATTTTTGGTTTAAGATCCTGGAAAACCAGTTTTCAAGGAGAATTTTATTTGTTTGACAAATTTCTTACAACAAATTTACAAGAAATTTAATTTATCTCTTCCCTTAAAGAAGCTGCTTCAGAAGTCCTCATTCAACTGGGCTTTTGAACTGATATTTTAAACTCAGAGTCTGCCCCCCTTTAGCTGAAATTTTGACCTCTTATTTCTGATCCTTAAAGGCTGGAAATGGCCTCTAAACAAACTACTGTTTATGCTCTCAGACTTGAGTTTGCACCATAGGAAATGTTCACAACTGTAGCAGGTTTTCCTTCCTTGATCACAACTGAATAACGCACAGTACTAACTAGATTTACATGGCAGCACATCAACAACAAGTTTCTTCTTCCAAAACAGACCTGAAATACACTGATTATGCCCAGAAATACACTCAGGACAGTCCCAAAAATCTTGTTTTACAGGCCTTAAAATACTTGGGTTTCATGCAGACATGCTGAAGAAGATTGATTGGCTGCCTCTATGTTGGTATTGACAGGGTTCAGATCGGAGGAATGCAATGCAAATAACTTGTAGCAAAAGAATTACTCTATCTAAGAGCTAGTGTGATCCAGACGAGGTGCAATCCCCAGGTGATTCACTTATCATTTCAATATTAGCTGAGTTGCCCAGCTTGGCTTATTTATCTTATTGTCCTCTCAATTCTATCTTTTATACATTAAACCTTTATGGGATTGCCCAGCTTGGCTTATTGATCTTACTGTCCTCTCAATTGTATCTTTAATACATTAAACCTTCATGGGAATGTTGTGCAATGTTACAATGCTTTACAACTTCCTTTTATGCAGGACATGTTATGTTTGTTTCACTGTACTGTATGCATGATGTATTGGGTTGAGGCTTCATTTGAAATTGAATTGAATGCTTTTTCTGTGGGGTCATTATAATTTTGAGCTGAAATTTTTTCAGTGTGGTCATCATGATTTTGAGCTGGCAGAGGTCTAGGCTCTTCAAAGCATGTTATTTAGTTTGTTGTTGGTGTTATATATTGGTCAGGTTTATTTGTGCAGTGCTCAACATTATAGAGATTAATACTATGGGTGTCTTCTTAGATTTCTCGGTAACTTGCCAGAATGAGTTTATTTTTTAGTTAGGTAGTGTCTTTATGCTTGTGTGCTATTTTTGGACATTCAGTTTTTATATAAGGAAATACTAATGTGAAGTTTTTTTTCCTGGCAGTTAGCAAAGAATTTTGCATATAATGATCGAAATACTAATATGATAACCGAATATCACATAGTGATAACCGAATATGTGAATGAGGATGGTGAATATGGCAAAAATGTATAACTAAAACGATTTTTTTTTATCTCAAGTTGATTGATAGCACCCCTGAGCAGCAAAATTAGAGAGCATTTTGCCTATACAAGAAAAATGGAAAAAAGCATCTCGGGTACATTATTAACTATTTCATATATGAATCTGGAAATAGCAAATTCTGATATTAAAAGTAAAACAAATAGCAGAAATATCAAAAGAATTTTGTGATTGCATTAGTGCAGCTTCAGAGAAATTGCTTCTGAAATGACCATTTGGTGATAAAGAGCCCCAAAAGATCTTTTGGCAAGGCTCTCTGGATTCTAGGCATGGTCCATAACCTATACCCTGTTGATCAAGCTGGCAAGTCTCTGGTTTTTAGGCATGTTCCATGACATGTGCCCTGTCAATTAAAATTATTTTTTAGGATGAAATACCAAGCACCAGAGGAAATATACAAACATTCAAAATAACCATTTGGTGAAAAAAATCCCCATAAGATTTCCTTGGACAAGCTCTCTGGTTTCTAGGCCTGTTCCTTGACCTGTACCATCGTGATTAAACTCAATGCTTAGCATGAAACACAATGAATGGTGAAAAGAAATGCAAATTCTAAAATAATCATTTGGTGATAAAGAGGCTCATGATTTCCTTGGCAAAGCTTTCTCGTTCTAGGCCCGGTCAGAGGTCCATATCCTATACCCTGTTTTGATTAAATATATTAGTTAGCGTTAAACAAAGGACAGAGGAAAAGGACAGCAATTCCCAATACATTATTTTTTATTCCCATATTTTGAAGAAACAAAGAAAAAGCCAGCATTTCCCAACACAATACTTTTGATTTTTATATTTTGACGAAATGAGTGTGCACACTCCAAGAAAATTGCAAACATCACCCACCTGTGTGAATGGAAACTATTTGAGCATCAAATGCTTGATCCTTGAATAGCTCCCATTTCTCTGGTAAACTCTCCTCCTTTCTAGGCATAAACAACCTATTCCTGTAAACTTTCCTATCTCGGGATGCCATATCTAGGGCCAAGGCTCGCATGACATCATGCTAGGAGAAGTACAACTCAGAGGCACTTCCACAATTGATTGCTTGACTCCTACGGGCTTTGTATAAGATAAGCCAATTTTAAAATGCCAAATTTACCTTCTTTATTTTTATATTTATTGCAATTGAAAATTAAATTAAAATTATAATAGATATATTCACTTAAAAAAACAATAAAATAAATTATTATATCTGCACTAGCAAAAAAAATAGTAAATTTTAAAATGGAATTTCACCCTTATAATTTGTATAAATTGGGATATAATTTTAATGCATGTCTCCTAGATGTAAAATTAAATTGCAATTTTATTTAGTAGGTAGTGTGCATGGAAATTAGATTTATATATGATTCTTAAGAAATATATTCAATTTTGGAAATTATTACATACAACTCCCCCAAAAGAAAAAAAAAATAATAATAATTAGGAAATCTTAAAATGGAACTTTACCCTCTTTATACAATAAAATATTAAGTATAATATTTAAATATATTCAATTTTGGAGATTATTACATACCAATACCCATAAGAAAAAAAAAAAAAGTAATTAGGAAATCTTAAAATGGAACTTACCCTCTTTGTACAATAAAATAATAGTATAATATTTATAACCTGGATAATTTTAATACATATTTCCCAGGATGTAAAGTTAAATTGCAACTTTATTTAATAGGTAATGTGCATGAAATTAAAATTACATATGATTCTTGAAATAATGAATTAAATGTCTTTTAAATCTAACTCAATAAAAAGCACTCTATACTTTAGGGTAGGATTTTTCAAAAAGTATTTAATTTGGATTAAAAATTATATTCTATGGCATTTTTTTATTTGAATAATAAAAATATCTAATATATCTATACCAAAAAAAACAATAAAAATTAGCAAATTTTAAAATGGAACTTCACCCTATAAATATTAAGTATAATTTGTATAAATTGGATAATTTTAATGCATATCTCCTAGATATAAAATTAAATTGCAATTTTATTTAATAGGTAGTGTGCATGAAATTAGAATTATATATGATTCTTAAGAAACATATTCAATTTTGGAGATTATTACATACCAATACCCAAAAGAAAAAAATAATAATAATTAGGAAATCTTAAAATGGAACTTTACCCTCTTTATACAATAAAATATTAAGTATAATATTTATAACCTGGATAATTTTAATGCATATTTCCCAGATGTAAAATTAAATTGCAACTTTATTTAATAGGTAGTGTGCATGAAATTAGAATTACATATGATTCTTAGGAAATAATGAATTAAATGTGTTTCAAATCACATGGATTAGTGTGCATTTTTTTTTGCTGAATAATAAAAATATCTAATTTGTTTTTGTTTTTTGGTCATGGGCTATGTTTTTTGGTTTATTATTAAATAATGATGAAAATATATGTTTTTTGGTTACTATTAAATAATGATGAAGAGATAAAACCTAGGTAAATGGTTTCAGAATGATGCCCATCAACTCTTTCTATTAAAAAATAAGGGAGTCTTTGTTATGAGTGGAAATAGAAGTGGAAAATTATTTTGTTAGTAGTGTAAAAAATTAGGTGAACACCATACTAGAGAGTTCATACAAGCTCTTGCTAAATGTTTTTCAAATCCAAACTCCAATAAAAGAACACTCTTTGATTTGTGGTAAATATTTTTCAAAATTATTTAATTTGGATAAAACAAAATGGGTTGTTGGTTTTTTTTTCACTTTAATACAAAAAATATTTAATTTTTTCTTTTGGGTCATGGTTTGTGTTTTTTGGTTTACTATTAAATAATGATGAAAAGATCAAACCTAGGTAAATGATTTCCAAATGATGCCCATGAGTGTTGCCTATCCAGACTTGTAAACAAGGGTGTCTTTGCTTGTGCTTGGAAATATGTTCCACATACCTTTGAAGTGACAAATTATTTTGTTGGTAGTGTTAAACATTAGGTGAATACCATAATAGAGAGTTCATACAAAATATCCATGCATTTGCGGGTCCACTAGATGATGTAGAATTATAAAATTTTCAATTGTTGACAATATAAGAATCATCATTTGAATATTTGTCCCATCTTATATTGTAGGTGACAAGAAAATCTCATCTCTGCCAAAAAAAAGTGGCTATATGACACCACTAGTTGTTTGATGTGTATAGACAAACTATGAGACTTTCATCATCTCCATATTTGGAATATTATTTTAATTGTGGACTACCAACTTAATGCAAACACACTAAATGACCTAAATCTAATAAAATAATTATTATTTCAAACCAAAGTACAATTTTTCCAACTTTTAGGACAACTGCTAGTATATATTAGTGTTTCCATAATTGACTATAGACTCACTTCTAATATTTAATAAAATTATTGTTATTAATATTATAATATATAAAAAATATTTTTGCGATCATACATTAATATGATTATGAAATTATTGTTAATTTACACATTCTAAATATTTTAATTATATAATTTTTATTAATTCAAATATATATTTCTTAAAATGTGTGAAATACAAATTTAAAGTTCGTACTACGAACATGATACTTGTTCATAGAAGACCATTACCTAATCCCAAAAGAAATCCGTCTCAAAAATCAGCTTGTTGGAGCGTTACACAGCTTAGATTAATTTCCTCGAGTCGTACTATTTAAAAATCTGGTTATCTCCAAAAGGAAAGCAAGTCTGTACACCAAATACACCGTTCAGTACACGCGTGAATCGTCACAAGTCTTGTAGACTATTACTCGTTGCTGCGGACACATTATAGCCGACGCCCTCATACTTTGGCTTTTGCTGCTGAAAGTTCGAATCACAGCCATGGCCACAACACAGGGAGTACTGCTTGTTTCTGCGGACACATTATGGACGCCCTCATACTTTGGCTTTTGTTGCTGAAAGTCCGAATCACAGCCATGGCCACAACACAGGGAGTTCCGCTCGCGTTCATGTCCGCATTATTCATCTGCGTTTTACAGGGTACTGGCTACAGTTTTTTGGCTTTTCTTGTTTTTTTCGAGGGTTACGTTTTATAACTGCATTTTTTTTATCTTTGCAGGGGCAGGAGGTGCGACCTTCGAGATCCAGAATAACTGTTCATTCACGGTCTGGGCAGCGGGTTCACCGGGCGGGGGTGAACGGCTGGAGAGCGGGCAGTTATGGACGATACAAGTCCCCAATGACACAAGCAGCGCTAGGGTTTGGGGGCGCACGGGGTGTTCCTTCAACGCCAACGGCCGCGGCAGCTGCAATACAGGGGACTGTGGGCGTCTACTAAACTGTCAAGGCTTCGGAAGCACCCCTGCCACGATGGTCGAGTACTCTCTGAATCAATACCAGAATAATGACTTTTATGACATCTCTGTCGTCGATGGATTCAACCTGCCAATGTCGATCATACCCTCCAACCCTTCGTGCAAGGCAGTCGCCTGCAGCAGGAATATAAGTGCCATCTGCCCCGCTGAATTGAGGGTTTCTGGCGGATGCGATAGCCCCTGCACTCGTTTTAATACATCGCAATATTGCTGTACGGGGGAATATTTGAACAAATGCGGTTCGACTAATTATTCGAGGATTTTCAAGCGCCAATGCCCCCAGGCCTACAGCTATGCAAAGGACGACGCCAGCAGCACCTTCACTTGCCCCGGAAGCATCGACTATAAAGTCGTTTTCTGCGGCGGCACTCTCACCGCCGTGCAAGGTCAGCTCTCTATTCCACCCTGTGACCACTTGAGAATCATAAAGTGTGGATTTTCTAGCTCCTCAACATATTGTGCATTGTTTGGCTAAACTGGTGCGCGTAATGTTTATTTATTTATTTATTTTTTCGACCTCCTAGGGTTTGCATTTCTGTGTACAATGAACACTATTATTCATCCAATTCATTTACTATTTAGTCTGCTTATTCAGAAAATCAGAGTAATGGGTGGATTCATCTCTCATCGCATTGGGCAGGGTTTGAGACAGGGCAGGTTGAAGGGTTCTTTGTTTGCCTGAATCCAAACGTATTTTGGCCAATCATCAGTATTTTTCTCTGACTTCCACCAACATCGAAACCTCCTAGTATCAGGACAAATCCAATCTGTCACCAACATCGAAATCTAAATCTCCGAGATTAAGCCATTGGCCTTTCAAACACAATCTTTTGGATCTATAGTTTTAGCCGTAGAATAACTAGACTGTTTTTTGGTCATAACATTTATGGAAATTCTTATAAGATTTTAAGAAAATTTGGCAGGAATTTTTGTAAATCCACGTTAAAACAATTAAACTTTAATATTTATGGTGCTCTAGAGGTTTTTAATGGTGCTAAATCCATTTCCACCATCAAAATCATGTCTCCTTAGACAACTCTTAGTTTTAATGACAGATTGGATTGTCTTGATACAGGAGCTTTTATTGTTGGATAAATGCCGTTCAATGCTTAAATTTTACCTGCAAAATGTTTGTCAAATATAATCAGTGTTCGAAGTTTATGGACAAAATGTTCTTGAAATATGATCATAATATATTTTGATGAGACTTAATAGACATTTTGTCAAATGTTTATGGAGTTATTTTTAGTACCATTTTTTGGTGTTGGAATGGTGAAATTTTGATTTGTATTAATTTGAGGTGAAATCTTGATTTGTGTTATTTAAATTAGATTTTTGATTATACATATAAATTCAACAAACTAAAAAATGCTAAATCATTTTAATTATGCAAAAATGATTAAACTTATAATTTCAATTTCAATTGTGCAAAAATTATCAATCTTATAATTTCAACATATTCAAATCAAATTTTAGAAAAATTAGAGCTGATCAATCCACCCAAAAAAAACTTCCAAAAAATTAACACAAAAACGACTCTTATATCTATATGTGTGTACAGTCAAACCCCATTTTTCGATTACATTGTTAAAACCCACAAAATATCCCGACTGTCCTGTGTTTGATCGGTGATCGAAAAGTCAATTGTTGACTTTGTGACCGAGCTCTCCGAGCCTCCCAATTGTTTTGCAGGGCAATATGTGAAGTTAACTTTTAGCTTCAAAGTTTGTGCTTCTAATGGTCCTAACACACACGAGAAAAATGGCGATTAAAGCCATCATTTTAAGAAAAAAGTAAAATTTTGAGTATCTCCAAAGAGGCTTCAGCCATACAGATTACGTCACGTCAATTATTAAGGGAGTTATTTCGTTACCTATGTTCCATGGATACTGCAGATGAAAAGCCCTGCAGGCACGGCCTGCAACCTGGAGACCTGATCGGATTGTGTTAGAAAGTGTTAAATGTAATTTATAAGGGGTAAATAATTTGGTTGGTGTGATTTTTAAGAGTTATATCTGAGAATAATGCAGATGAAAAGCCCTGCAGGCAAGGCCTGCAACCTGGAGACCTGATGGTTGTGTTAGATAGAAAGTGTTAAATGTAATTTAACAGGTGTAAATAAATTAGTTTGTGTGATTTTTAAGAGTGATATTGTTTCAACTAGTGTGTATAAAATATTTGTGGTTAGATTGTTTTTAGAAATTTCAAGATGTGTATAAAATATTAGTGGTTAGGATTTTTTTTTTAATTTTATTTATTTATTTTTATTTATTTTAAGTATTTAAAATATATGTGGATAAATTGTTTTTATTTAAAAATAGAGGATTATGTATAATTTAATATTAAAAAAAAATTAAAAATATTAAAAGAATATTTAATATTTTTATATTTTAAAATTTTAAATTAAAAAATATTATAGAAAATTAAAAAAAATTATTTTAAGAAAAAAAACTATAAATTGAAAAAGTGATTTTTAAAGACATTTTGAAATGTAAAATAATAAAATAATAATTATCAATTAAAAAAACTATTTTTTAAAATCCTATTTTCTACTTATCTTTTCAAAATTTCAAATTTCAAATGATTACAATAAATAATTTTAATATATGTACCGCCATGAAATTCCAAAATGTGTTTCATGAAATTTCAAAAAAATGTGTTTCATGTATTTTTTTTTATTAGTAGATTTAGAGTGCGTGCTCGTTGTGTTCCAGTCCAAAATAATTTACACATTTAAATTAGTAAAAGATGAAAAATATAATTAAAAATTTTAACTTCCAAAAACATTTTACTTGAAATCACATCATCATTTTAAATTTTATTTAGTTAGTTAAAATTGATTTTGCTAATCAATTCATTTTATTAATGAATTCTCTTTTTGGTACATTTTCTATTTACCTTAAAATTCCCATAATACTCTTACTATTTGGTCACTTGAAATTGATTTTGCTAATTAATTAGTTTTATTAATAAATTCTCTTTTTGATACATTTTTTAATTTAATATATTTACCTTAAAATTCCCGTAATACTCTTAATTCTCACTGGAACGGCGCTTTTCGCTTTTGACAGTACTCCAACGCTAAAAATGCTTCAGAAAAACGGTGAGTTGAACGGCCCTTTTCGCAGCCCTCTAAGGCTCAAAATGCTTCAGAGAAGCGGCCAACCGTGAGAAAAGTGAACGCATACTGCCACGAATCTATTGGTTTTCGGATTCTTCTGAACAGTTGTTTCCTCCCCTATGAGATTTCAAAGCTTAATTTTATGTTCAGGGTCTCAGATGCTGGGGTTTTTTTCTGGATACTGTTTCTTAACCAATGACAGCGATCCAGATGACATTCTCTGAAAAGCCCAGTCCTTATACGCGACAGTCATAACCCACTTTTCGATTCCCTTATGGTTGTAAATTGCAGAGGCACTTAAATTAGTCACCTAGTGGAGTCGGAGTTAAGTTATATTTTAAGTCCGGCATCCAATCTAGAAAAAGTTATTTTGAGCAAGTTATTGTCCGAAAAAGTTTAAATACTTTAACCAGATTTATTGCAATCAATTTTGTGTGAATAATATAAGAGCAACTGTGTAAATTTTGTCTTTTCAACTTTCCAACAAATTAGTATAAAAAATAAAACTAAAAAACTAAAAATCTAGAGAACTGAGATTCTACAGCTGCAGTTTGTAAAACAACAAAGCATATGCTAAAAAGTCAAATCATCAAATTTGGTGGATCAATTGAATAACCACATTACTGTGTGTGAATTTTGTGGTATTTTGTCTTTCTCCCTCTACCTTTCCACCAAATCGTATATGCTCTTGTTCAGGGTTAACACTCCGTAATGCGTAGTAATGGTCAGAGTAACTGAAAGTGTTAACACTCCGTGATGCGTAGTAATTGTCACAGTAACTGAAAGAAGGCGGGATATGTTACAAACCGTATTCCCTGCGTGAAGGTCGAGGTCTCGAGATGCTGTTGTTTTATTATTTATTTTTACTGATAACCAGAGTTCAGAGCATTTCGTGTATGTGTTAGATGGCTTCATGGTGATATAAAATGTGTATGTTTCGTTGATTCATGCTTGTTTTAATGACAGGCACAAAATATTACAGTGGGGAGTCCCAATATGACGCTGACACCGTATGGGTCCCCCCACAACGTCGCCTACAATGGCGCCCAGAGCGACGAATTTGTCACACCTTTGACACCGTTACCGGGCAATTCGACACACCTGTCCCGTAAAAAGACATCGAAAAAAATGGTTATATTGTTGTGGAAGCATTGTCGGTTCAACAGCTCTATTTGTGATGCTGTGCTTGGTGTCTGGTTGCTGTGTTAGACAGTGGAAAACCTCTGTTAGAACAGGTAATTATAAAATTATTGAAGTATCGTTTCCATGCTGAATTGCGCTAGATATTTTATTTTATTTATTTATTTATAACTTTGCCGGATTAAATCATTATGAAGAAAATTGCTATTGTGATGGTCTCCGCAGATAAGAATATAGATGCAGGAGAAATTTCGGGAAGTATATTTTGATTACAAGATTCTCAGAGATGGTACTGAAACTTTGATCGGAAGAACATGCTTGGCAAAGGGTGATTCGGAGAAGTTTACAAGGTATAATAATATTCGTGGTTTTGATGGTTTTGTTCTATTATTATGTCGTACGTTTTTGCAGTGTAATTCTAATGATTTTGATGATCCGCAGGGAAGGCTTCCGGATGGGAGGGTGATGTTGCCGTTAAGAAACTGAACGGAAAGCACACTACTCAAGCTGCTGAGGAATTTATAACGGAAGTGAAGCTCATCAGCAGCGTCCGTCACCGTAATCTTGTTTGTTTACTCGGATGTTGCAGGCGAGGGTACAAACGCTTGCTGGGGTTTACGAATTTGGCGTCAAATAACAGTCTTGACAAATATTTGTTCGGTAGGTTGTTCTTACTAATGCCACCGTTTTCAAAATTCATGTTGTTTTCGGAAATTATGTAACTTTTACTGAAGCTGCTTTAGAATACTATTGTTGGACGTCCGCAGGCGAGATAAGAAATCCTTTGAGGTGGGAAAACCGTTTAAACATTATAGTGGGCACAGCACGAGGCCTTGCATACCTTCACGGGGAATCCAACGTTCGGATTATACACAGAGACATCAAATGTGCAAATATACTTCTCGATGACAACCTTCATCCCAAAATTGCAGATTTTGGATTGGCTAGATTCTTCCCAGAAAGCCAAACACACGTTTCGACCACAGAGTCGGAGGAACAACAAAGTCTGCGCAACTATCCATGAGTTGTTGTCAGTGAATCTTATAATTGTCGAATCGAGATATTAATTCGTAGCTTTCACGAATTTGGTGCAAGGCAGAGGCTACACTGCACCCGAATATGCCGTTCATGGGCAATTAACGGAGAAAGCTGACATTTATAGTTATGGACTGCTCCCGAGATCGTGAGTGGGAAAGTGCGTGGATGCAAGACTGCCCGCCTCTCGTTAGCTTCTTCTCGAAAATGGTGAGTCTAATGGAAGATAACTTTAGCTCGATAATTACTTCAAGAATAATTTTGTTAAGCTGGCTTAGCATTAAATGTTCAGATGATATAATTACATTGTGCTCCTCCTGATGATTGACTAATCGGGCCATAAATAAAAAATGTTGTCACATGACGGGGTTTCATATTTTGATAAAGGGTCCATATCAGGTTATGGAAAAGCAAGGAAGAAGCCCCAGTTAAAACCCTTTCGTAACACAGAAAAGGACAAGGTTCAGGGTCTATGGAGCTTATCACCAACCTTGAAGATAGTGGCGCTGAACCAGTGGGTGTAGAGTTTACATTGTTGGTTGGAATAGGCATATCCTCAGGTTGCGCCCACGTCGTAGGTCAATGTGGCCACACGCTGTGAAGAAGAGCAAGAACGAGGCATGCCCCAATGCTACGGGACATTTCCGTTTCAGTAAAAATTCAATTATCTTTGCTTTGGATGTGCCCACACTTAAATGAAAAAAAAAGTCAATACTAAAATATGTGCAAAATGGGGGAAAATCTCGTGAGTCGTGACTACATCTGTAGTAGATTTCATTAACTTAAAACTTAGTACCTACAAATGCAGGTGCTAACTTCCCAGAAAGTTCGCAGAATCTTAAAAGGAAAGGATTGGATTAGAAGAAATGAAGCCAGTATGCACATGGTTATACTTACTTGGAAGATGAGAATTCCTCACGTGGAAGATGAGAATTTCACGTGGTTATGGTAGGTAGTTGGAAGATGAGAAATTCACATGGTAGCATGTGATTATAGTTATTGAAGAAATTGGCAAGAATTAGCTTTGTCGATAGGCCTGGTCCGTCCGATGTCAAATTTATTTTTATAAGATTTATTGAATCGAAAAAAAAATATGTATGGATTAAATTTTCATTTTTATTTAATAATTATTATTAATAATTAAATTAAAATTTTAATATAAGCAAATTTAATAACTTATATTTTAATTTATAAAATATTCAAAATTTAATTTATTTATTTTTTAAAATTTATTCAAATTTTATATTTTTATCAGAAACTATTTATATTAAAATAATAATTTTAAATTGATAAAAAAATAATATTAAAATTGAAAAAATATGAGAATATTTTATAACTATCCACACATTTTTACTAATACATCAATTATATTTATTTTAATTTTTTATTTATTAAATATTAAAAAAATTAAAAAAAAGCAATTGAAATATACACATTTTATTATTTAATTTAGTTACTACTGAAATTAATTTTCATCTTAATTTATCAAATATCTTAAAATAAACTCAGACATTGTTAAAGTAAATCTCTTATTATTAAAATGATTCCAAAATAAAATACTTTGTATAAAATATAAATTAATTAAAAAAAATAAAAAATAATTCAAACAACTATCACATTTCTGGAATATTTAACTAAAATATGTTAATGTGAACCTAGAAAACTGACTTACAATTTTTAAATATTGAATACATATCATATACATATACATGAAAGGTTTATTTCCCTTTACATGAAAGCCTTATTTCCCGTTCTCTTTGTAATTGTCACATTAATTACTATATTGCATCATATTCTCCTTACTTGGAAATTTTGGTTTTTGTTTTTTCTTAATTTAATTCTGTATGCAGAAAGTCTGGACATGGGCGCAGCCTATATTTAGCACAGTTGTAGATTTGCTTTTTAAAAAAAATGTGTAATATAGAGCTAGCCTATGTATGGTAGGCATATCAAACACATTTGTAACTGTGGCTGTAAAAACTGTGCTGATTCTTCTGATGATATACAGGCGTGGAATCAGTTCGAGCAGAATGAAGTTTTGGATATTGTGGATCCATTGTTAGAGGGGAGGGGCAGTACCCACGAGAGGAAGTGGTAAGAGTGGTCACTATCGCACTTCTATGCACTCAGGGCTCATGGACGCAGCGTCCGCCAATGTCACAGGTTGTGTCAATGTTAACCAACAATTCACAGAGAATTTATGAGCCGACACGACCAGCTTTCATATAAGATGTTGCTACTGACAGATCTGCGAATTTCCTTCCCATAGGGGAATCTGCGACCCAAGCTGCTGCTCCAACTCGGGACATCTCACGGATCTATCAGCGTCTCTTTACTTCCCCGTTAAAATGGAGCGGTGTTGCCCTTCACAATCTGCTTACTTTGCCGGTGAAAGTAACTTTTAGTGCAGGCACACCAAGAAGTTTTGTAAACTAGGACGTTCGAGGTTCAATCCTTCTCATTAATCAAATTCAGGAATTCTCACAGTAATTCAATGTATCTTAATCCTCAATCCTCAAGGCTCACTGCATGCAATGTATCTTCAAATATTTGATTTTTTCCTATTTATTCATGAAGTTCATGAAATAAAGTGACAAACCACATTAGTTGTCGAGATGCAAACCTCTGTTTTCATTAAATTTGAGTGGGGAATGAAATGAATGTTGTTACATGACAGTAAAGCATCGAAAAAATTGGACGACCATATATCACATTTAAAGATGCGTTTTGTTGCCCTTTTTTTCTTTAATTTAAAAATATTAAAATAAGTTAATTGTAGTAAATAAGTGTTTAAATTTTTTTAATATCAATTTACTCATGACCACTAAATCAATTATAATTATATTTATATGTAATAAGAGATTATAATTATATTATATTTAATAAGAAAATAGATATATAAATTAATAAATCAATTAAATTATATTTAATTGGAGATTAAGTATATGAATATATATATATATATAATTAAAGTATAATAAATTTCAAACATTTATTTATCAAACAAATATTAATATTAATACATATTACAATATGTTAAGTTCCTATAGTAATATTAATACATATTACAATATGTTAGGTTCCTATAATACTAGTGTATCTTTTTATTGTTATTATTAATATACTTTCTTATTGTTATTGTTGTGCCCTTACATTGTTATTGTTATGTTCGCTAGGATTATATTGTGACCCATTGGACTCCTATATATAGAAAGGAGGTTTTGTCATTTGTATCATCCAAGATTATTCATTTATGTAATATAAAGGAGGTTATCCCCCGAAGTGGTCGATTAATACATGATATCATTTTCCTATTTTTGGAGCTCAAGTTTCAGTTTATTGGCTAACAATCATAATTAAATAGTAAAAAAATCTACTTGAAAATTTGCAAGCCTCTTTATTAAGCTTTCTTATTTGTATTTTTCGCAATTTAAAAACTTGTCTACAATGATTTTACTAGGATGGTAATGTTCTCTTGAAAAGTTTTTTATTTAATGTATTGAAATTGATTCAACGTCCTTAATAATAACCTCGTAGCATCTAAAATTTTGAAACTCAACAGACATGGATTTCTAAAAAGTTTCACTCGAATTTGGTGAAAATCATGCCATGAAAAAACCATTCATCATGATTATGAAGATTTCTTGATCACTATGTAAACACTTCACCCATCTTCAAAGACAAAAACTTAATTTGATTAGCTTACAAAACAAAATGGTTCCTGCTTAAACTACTCTATTTAAAGAATGAAAACTCCGCAGCCCATGATAACCACTAAGCCAAAGAAGGAATTATTAAATTAGTTCTCAAGAACATTAATACAAGAATTGTATCAAGGATATCCCAAATACATATATATTCAAATTTAATTTTCTTCAAGTAAAAGCAACTAGATCCGACTTAGTTTCTATTTACATTTATTGTGTGCAACATCTTGTTGGATGTTTACACGTGTAAAGGCATCTTAAACTACTTTAAAAAATATATATAAATGAATATCTTCACAATTTCCCCTTGATATTCTCGTTGTGCAAAAGAAAATTAAATTTCACAGAGAAGATAGACATATTGAGATCTAACTAACCATCCGGAATTATGTTTCTTTCGTGAAAGGACAAAGAAAGTCGATCATACATTAGAGAAATTTATGTCAAATGAGCCTCCTAAGAAAAATGCACAACCAAAATAAACTTTATAAGAAACAATATTATTCAAGATGATGATGTAAGTTGAAAAATATGAGTTGAAAAAATAGTTTTTTATTTTTCCATCTAAAATTTAATGATTTAAACTAATATTATTTTATTATTTCCATTATTATTTTATAATTTCTTTAGGAGGCTCATTTTAGACCTCAAAATTCCTCTAATGTCCCAAGGGATCACTCATGCAAATCAACCAGACTTTGAGAACAAAAAATCAAGAAAATGGATAGCCCAAGGTGGTGGAGTCAAACGACAAGGTGAACAATGAATCGGTACTCGGTGTAGAGCAATTTGAAACCGAAAAAATGTTGTCCAAAACATCCTTAATTTCTTTAGTTACATCATGGACACTATGAAGTATATTGTAGGTATATTAAACCATAGTTTTATTATTTAATGAATGAAAATTTCAAAATCTTTATGGTTAAATAGATATAATTTTTAATTTAATTTAAAAAAAAATTGATATAATTTTTTTAATGGTGTTAATTATTTTTAATTCATCTTTAATTGATAAATGATGATTATTGATGTTAATTAAAAATGGAATTTTAAGATATAGAAATAAATTATTTTGATTTTAAGTTTTTACATCAATACAAAATTTGGAAAAGTTTCTAAATTGGACTTTTATTTTTGTTTAAGTAAGAGGGTCATGAAGATGGGTGTTTTGAAAAAAATCCTTGACAAACATAATATTTAATCTCAAACTCAGTCAAGAAAATATTCGAGAAAGGTAGAAAGGAGTCCGTCCGACTCATACTCTCCTAAAAATTGCATGATAATTTAATCTTATTTAAACAATAATTTTTTTACACTAATCAAACCATAAAAACAAATTTTAAATTAATTAAAGTTGATTATCTCTTTATAATATTTTAATTTTCCCATATATATATATATATATATATATATATATATATATATATATATATATATATAGATATATATATATATATCAGAATTACTATCAGATACCAAAATTAATGATCTTAGTGTCTCTTGTGTGGAAAACCATATTTGTTGATCGTTAATTGGAGTTCAAGTAATGTGAAATAAAAAACACATAATATTTAGAAACTACCAAAAAATAACCATATACTTGATTAAATAAAGAAATAAAACTACTAGAAGGCATAACAAGACATTAAGAGTTTAAAAGAGGTAACTATGGTCAATATAAGCACTTGTATCGCATGGAGCACGAGGTTCTAGGTCACACCGAGGATGAGTTTCAACGTGAGCTAGTTGGGCATCCAAACTAGAAAAACATGAGCACCGGTATCGTTGCACCTACTTGATTTTGTTCAAAGAATAGATGATATAATTATGTTATTCGTGCTTCTCCTTCAAAACTTCGCACAAAAGTGTTTCCATATGACAATGGAGAGTAGTGGAGCCTGTGTACTATCTCCTTCTTCCTTTGGTATGGTTAAGTTTAGGAACCCAATTGTATACCTCCTCTTGCATTTATGAATAAGGAATAAACCCGCTGCTGATTGGTGGCGAGGGGTTCGAGTTGACATATTTCTTTCGTGAGCCTCAAAGGGGGTGGGATAATGGAACTGGGTTGGCAAAGAACCTAGCCATGAGCTTAGGCCTTCTTCCTATCCCGAGGGCCTTTGCACCCAACCCCTCATGGATTTACATTCACCATTAACGCATATTGCACTAAAAGAGAAATATACATGTAAGATAACTTTCCCACAATATCTCGGGACTCATAGGAATGATATTGAGGAAGCTAGAAATAAGAAAAAAACCAAAGGTCTCTTATAAATATAGCAGAGAAGGCCTAAAAACAAAGGAGAAAAACGAAAGGAATGACATATAGAAGACTCGTACGTACTAGTTCTCTCTAGAAACACCGTAATGCATCTTACAACACTAACCGAGTTGAAATCAAAACTAAAAAAAAACCTAAGCATCCACCAAATAGAAAAAAACCCATAGAATGAAATTACTAGACCAAAAGAGTGCAACAATACTGAATCGAATAGCATTAATCAACTTGAAGAGACAAGGCCATGCACACTCTAAGAAAGTTGAACGCCACTAGCTCCTACAAAATCCACCAATATAATATATCGTGTCCCAAGATTTAACCTCAGATGCCCAAAGCCTATCTCTTAATAATTGCTTAACTTTCAATGCGCTTGTCAAGGACCTCTACATGGTGGAGGCCATGTCACCTTGCATGCGTGGACAGTAAATTCAAATCCATAACAAAAAGGCCAAAGCTAAATCTGATAAAATCCCACCTTCATTTTTCCATAGGTTCGCAAGTTTTTCGTTGCATCTTAACCTTCCTTTCTTACATGCCCAAGGGGAATTGTCCCACCTTCGTTGGGGAGAATCATAGGCATACCAAAAAATTCGAAGAGAGAAATATATCCCCTCTCAAAACAATCAATGAAATAAAGCCACATAGGAATGAATATTACCGTATTCGCCCTCACGTGTTTGTTACGGAGAAGGTTGGCATATCCCCACCTCCTAAATGTTGTGGGAGGTATGTGTGTGGGATTCTCGCTCCATGACCTCCAACTGCCATCAACCAACACCCCGATTGCGGTAATTCATCATAGTTTTTACTTAAATTTAAATATAATAATATTTTCAATAAAGTATTCTAAACATTGGAAAAATATGAATTAAATTAATTTTTCTTTCCCTTCACTAAAAACTAAATTATTACTTAATAATTATTTTATTAAATAAATTGAAAACTTAAAAAGGGAAAAATATTGTAAATTTTTATTGGCCTCATTTAAATTTTGCTTTTAATAAAATCCTCGCCTTTTTCGAATGGAAGATGCTTACAACTTCATGGACATGAGCTGGGCTTGCAACTTGCTCCTAAGGGTCTTTTCCCCAACTCCTCATTAGATGTGAATTTGTTTTCGAGGCATATTACACCAAAAGATAAATATCCAAGAAATATTCTTCCACAATGACTGGGACTCGATAAATAAGACTAAGGAAGATGGAAAGAAGCAAAAATAGGGTTTTGGGAATCTAGGGAAAATAAGGCCTACAAACAAAGGAGGACAATTGAAAATGAATGGAAAATGGAAGAGTTATGGCAGACTAGTGCTCAAGAAGATTTATCATAATTCAAGTTTCCGTACCTAACCTAGCTTGAACTTGAAACAAAAAAGAAACAAGTATCCACCAAAGAGAAGCACAACTAGAGAATGAAATTACCGAACTAGAAGAGTAGAACAATACCTTGAATTGACTATCCAACTAAACCTATCCACAAGTTTATGCGTGTCGAAGAACGTCTAGCATCGTTGGATCCTACAACATCCAACTCCAATGTAGCTGGGATCCCAAGATTTGTAACCCATGCATGCCCAAAGCCTATTTCCTAATTGCTTAGTTTCTAGTGTGTGTGTCGAGGGACATCCAAATCTCCAAGAGGCCGTGTTGTCTTAGATGCAGGTGAAAGTCAATTGGAATCCACAACAAAAGGCAAATGTCCAAGCGTAATAAAAATCCCATTGATTTTTCCATAAACTTAGTAAGTTCTCCACCACACACAAACCTTCCTCTATTAGATGCATAAGGTAATTGTCCCACCTTTGGTGGGGGAGAATCCTAGAAAAAAAAAATTTAGAGAGAATTGTATCCTCTCTCAAAACAATTGAATGAACAAAATTTGGCATGGGAATGAATATCAATGTATGCAGTTGCATGTTTGTTGCATGGGGAGGGTTGGCACGCGAGCCCCCCACCCCCTAAATGTTATAGGAGATGGCGGGGTGGCGAGCTTTCCTAACAACCTCCAATGTCCCATCGACCAACACCCTGATCAGGAGTAATGCGTCATATTTTTTACTTAAATTTAGATATAATAATATTTTTAATATTATTCTTAACGATTAGAAAAAAATTCAGTAAAATAAATTTACTTTCCTTTCACTAAAAACTAAATTATTACTTACTAATTATTTTATTAAATAAATTGAAAACTAAAAAAGGGAAAAATATTGTTGTTTTTTATTTCCTCATTTTAATAACTTTTTTTCTAATAACATCAATATTTTCATTTTACATATATCAATTTATTTTAAATGGTAGTATATGTGAACTTATAATTGGTCATATTCGGTAGTAGAATACGTATGGTTATCAAACTAGGCATGTAACTTGATTGGAGGGTAGGTTTGTACTAATTAGGTACCAAAATATCTAGTTTGGTACACAGTCAATTCAAAGTGATTGGTTTGGTACCTAACCAATAAAAATCATTCATAAATGGTTGATTATGATCCTAACTGGATGGTCATATTTGTAACAATTCCTAGTAGATTCCATGTATATAAAATAAGACCAAGGTCATGGGATATTATTCCAAGTTGAATGATGGGAAAACATTAAAGTGGGGATCATTGCGGTTTATTAATGGTTATGGAAATTGATAAAGGCATTGGCAAAGGAAAAGAGGAAATAAATTAAAATAGAAGAAAAGGAAGGTGAATAGACGCAAATATGCATCCAAGGGGAAATTATAGAGAAATTAGAGGAAAATGAAAGAAAAAGGAAAAAGGAAAAGGAAGATATTAGACATCAATGATAAAAATGCTTCAGAGAAACAATTGAAACCTTTTGATAGTATTTGGCTCAGCTCTTGATCATTCTAGTTCTCTTTTTACACTCTCACACACTTAGAGTATTCTTCGAGAACCCTAGCATTCACTTGGACTTGAAGAGAAGCAAGAAATAAAGCAAAGGAATTCATGGTCAGTAAGAAAGAAGGTTGGAACAACAACTATAACATGAGTACATTGCAGGTAAGAGGTTGCATGTGTGATTTCCTTGCTGAGATTTGAATTCATGGTACATGCATGTGGTTATTTGGTTTCCTTGTTATCATTGGCATCGGATTTTACTGTATTGATAGTGGTTTCATCCTTTCCTTGTCATTTCCTGGATAACCGTGATGTAGTCGGTTCTCTATTTTGATTAAGATTTGGATGGTTGGAAGATTGGGATCCTGGTTGAGGTGGTCTCGAGAAAATTTCCAAGTGTCAAGGGTGGAGAAGGGATTTCTCCTGGAACTCTTGAGGAATGGGTGGAGACATGAAAATTTCTATAGAGTTGGTAAAGGAAGTTAGAGGCATCCAAGCTTGTTTTGGCATTAGTGATTTATGGACCAGTTTAGATGAAATCAATGTGGTTGAGGTGGCTTTTCCTCTAGAAGCCCTAGTTGGTTATATATGGTTTTTCCCATATGATCCCGCATTCATTCTTGGAATATGGCATGGGGGTGATTGGCTGAAAGAGAAATTTGGTCCAACCCAATCTATGGTTGGGGGGTACGTAGAAGTCCCTAACTTGGTTGGATTTTGCATATGTTAATATGAGTAATTTCCCTATTATGATCAATGAGCACATCTACTGATCATTATGTTGATTTTTTGACTGGATTGTCATGGATTCTATTTTGGTTATATGATGGTTATATGCATGGTTGAATGATGTGTTATTTTTATGGATCTTGATTATGATTTGATAAGTATTTGAATGGTTAATGTATGCAAGGGCTAACCAATGTTGTTGCATCTAAATTGAGAGGGAATTGAGCCTTTTTGATGATTCTCCAATGAAGTTAAGAATACCATGGTCATGTATGCATTTGTGACCTGTAGCTAATGTTTACTATATGCTTGATGAAATTTTTATCATGTGGCTGATATGTTTTGGGCAGGATGTAGCTTTAGTATTGTTTGTATATACTTGTTATCATCTTATTTTTCATTTTGGATATTTATGGGTTGTGACTTGTAAGCTGGCCCTGAAAAAGTGGCACAAATCTCACAACCATGGGTACAAAATTTGGAATTTTTTGTTGTAACCGCGTCAAGGGAGGCTCATGTATGCAGTTGGAGCCTTTCAACTGCATGCACAACTTGGAAAGCCTTGCATTTGAGAGGTAACTCAAGGAAAAATAAATTTCTAGGTTAGGGATTAATCACGAGTGGTTTTTTTTTTACACTTGGGTGATCTGGTGCCCTTGGAGGATGGAAGTATGTTTTCAGTTAGTAGACCCCACTTCCATAACTGGAACTTGGAGGTCGGGTCATATCATAGTATCACTCAAATCATGTTTACTTTGGAGAGCTTGTAAAAGAGAGTAAATGTGGATAGGTTGGTTACAATATTTTACATATGTGGGGAAATTTTGGGACCCACATGGTGACTTTTTAGGTGGTTTTGGTGGAAACTATAAAACTTTTCCCTTCCAAAATAACTCCCCTTAGCTATAAAACCAATCCTCCAACCTAAAATGAAACCTAATTGAAGCCCAATTCTAGTAATCAATGGTAAAAGTTGACATTTCCTTTTATATTTATTAGTTTTGAATGTTTGAGAGTTATTCCAACCTTATCCAACTACATATGGAGAAAGTAGAATTTCATATCCCATTCAAATTTAGTAGAATTAACAATTTTTATGATTTTAGGTCTGATAAGATTGCTACATGTCATTGAATTCTATCATGTATCGGGGTCCATATTGGAATTTAATCAAGAGCATGAATCCCTTTATGCATCTTGATGTTTCTACTATTGACTATTGAACTCCTCTAAGATTGGTTGTATTGATTATTGAAGTCATTTGTAATGTAATTAACAACAATGCACTTCACTCAAACCAGAACAATTGGTTAGAAATGTCAATATTTTTATACCATATTAGAAGGTTGAGAAGATCAACGGTTCACTAAAACCAAAATCATTAGTTAGGCATGTAAATAATTTTTAATTTCTACCATATTAATTATTCTATTTCTAATAGTGGTAAATCAATGATGAGTTTGATGAGTGACCATGTTGATCATTGGTTTGCAGTAGGCTAATGGTGTAGTAGCTTGTAATATGGTTTTTGTATGTTATAGGTAATTTTGAGACTCATTGATTATGTATTTGGTTGCTGGTATGTATTACACACGGTTTCATTTTTATATATTCACTCCAAAATGGAATATAGATGAACAAACTTTGCATATTTTGTCTCCAATGGTTGGAATCATGGTTAGAACATTGAAAACATTTTTTTTTGCATTAAACATTAATTACTTGTAATTTTTTAAAAAGTGGCTCATTGAATCTGGTTCGATTTGGTTTGATCAAGTATCAATTTGAAGTCGAGTTTGATAGATGTCCAATTTAGTGACCGATTTTGATTTTTAAAACTATCTTTTAAATTATATTAGATTGGGTGCAAGATAATGATGGTCTCTCATCGCGTGTTATGAAAAACTAGAACAACATTGAACTATTAACTTGGAGAGATGATCAGAGTTACTTACATAATGAATTTGAAGATGGTTCAAAGAGATAAAATGTGCAAAAATAAATTAACATTCTGAATATATATATATATATATATATATATATATATATATATATATATATATATATATATATATATATATATATATATATATATATATTATAAAAAATTGGTTTAAATATGTGAATTTTTTATGTTTCATAACATTGGTATGTTATTTTTCATCCAAATTATATTTTAGTTTCCATTAGCGCATCTTTTGGGTACATAAATTATGCAATCTTACTGCGAAATTTTATGGAGTTGTGGAGATAAAATTTTTTGGCACACACACACACACATATTACAAGGCCTTCAATCAGTGCAACCTAAAAGGATATAACATTATCAAACAATTTTTTTTTGTTTCTCTTTTTAGATTATGGGCTTTATTTTTCTCTGGTGCACAACATTTTTTTCCAAATAGTCAAGGCAAAAAAAAATTATAGTGGACATAAAAGAAGGTGTCTTTAAGATTTTTTATATGTCAATATAAAAATATATTAAAAATAATAAACATTATTATTTGTTTAGAATTATATATTTGGACTCTTTAGAATCAACTATATATCTATGTATAGTTTCAGCATAGTTTCATGGATAATGGATTTGTCTAGCTGATAGAAAATTAGCATCAAATATGTATGTGCGTGGTTTCCAAAATTGTTGCTTTCATGTATTTGCAACCCATACCACCATGATCATTATCCTTAACCTATGTCTAAAGAAAGAAAATCATTATGCACATAAACTTCCCACTAGGAAAAATATTAAATTGAAAAAATTGCATGTGTGTTCCTAGCACTAAAAATAAGCACACATTCTGTTATCACCCAAAAAAATGAAACATCATTTGACAAGGTTAGATAGATTCATGTGTCAAAAAATTAGGTTGTAGGATTCATTTTTTATGCTTGGTCAAGGGAAATATTAAATTTTTCTTGTTTTTAGGTTACCCACTCATTTCCAAACTCCGTCATGTCACATCATTCATCATTTTCTGAATGATTTCATTTTCCAAAGTTTTTTGTACCGAAAGTGCCAAATTAGCGAAGAAACGACAGTTTCGTAGTGAAATACACTATGAAAAGTCACTTTTCGCTATGAAACTGCTGATAGTTTCGTAGCGAAAACAATCAAATTTACACTAGGAACGAAAGCGCAGTTTCCTGTCTGCCTTTTCAGTCTAGCTGTTAGGTGTCAGAAATATTTGGGAAAGGGTAAGTTAGATGCTTTTCGAGTCATGGAGGGATAAAATCAAGGTACATGCTCAGGTCTGCATTCATCATGGTCAGTTTAGGTAATGTATAAGTCATCATTGAGTCGTGAGAAGACATCAAAACTTCAAATATTTTCCTAATTTAGTCATTCTCATTTCTCATTCCTCCTTGTGTAATATTTGAGCTCTGGAGAGCTAGTGCACTAAGCCAAAGCTGTGGCTGGTGTTTTCAAAGGATTACAGTGAACATTATCAAGCGAGGATGCAAATTCATCAAGTGAGCTTGTGAAGACATTGAAGAAACCATGGGAGAGAAAAGAAGGACTAACAAGGGTGGTCAATGCCTGAGATATGAACCTGCAGACATGAATTTGATCAATAAAGACCCAAAAATAGTAGAATCTTTCAGAAGAGCAGGTTGCCTACAGTTTTGTGAGAAATTGCAGGGTTGTCATACACAGGTGTCCAAGGAGTTTGCTTTTAATTTCAATGGAACGACCACTAAAGTGGGAATGCTCATTTTTTCCATCACACAAGAGGTTATTGCTACTGCTACATATATTCCAAGAGGTCAGGAGAACAAGTTAAAAGGTTTCAAGTTTAACGTGGAGCAGTGCAAAGAATTCATGAAGCCTGAGCATACTGAAATGGACCTCACCAATGCTATTCAAAGAAGTTACATAAAAGACAATTATTTAAAATTGCTGCTCATCATCCAAAAGTACTTTACTTATGAAGGAAGGTACCACAAAGTCTATTCATATCATTTCAAATTACTTCTGCACTTTACTGGTAAGATTTCCATTGATTTACCTTTCTATTTGCATAGAAGTTTGTCAAAAATGGCAAATAAGGTCCAAGAAAAGTCTTAGGGGAGTGAGACTTCTTTATTTCATCATGGTTTAATCAATTTATTGGTTTTAGATGAACTTCAAAGGTTAGGCATATATTGGTCCTCATTCTTGTTTGTCAGTGGTTTTGAGTTGGATGCTCTTGCTCCTTCAAGAACTCCTAAACCTAGGAGAATTCCATCACCATTAGCAGAAGAACAGAGCCAACCATTGGTAGCAGAACCAAGTGAACCTGCAAGAGTAGAATCAAGTGAGAAAATTATGAAGGAGCCAAAGAAAATGCAGAGTCTTGACACACCAAATGTCCCACCTGCAAAATAGAAGTCAAAGGTGGTCAAACCTGCAAAACAGAAACAAATTGTTAGTAAACAAGGAACCAAAAGGATGACTAGAAGCCAAACAGTGGTTTTAGAAGAGAAGACAATGGTTGTAGAAGACAGAGCAGAAGCTAAGGGAAATCTAGAAGATATTTTACATGCCATTGACATAGAGGAAACTCCTATTGTTCAAGCTGAGTTTATAGAGGAAGGTGGGAAAAATTTAAAAAAGGCTAAATCTGCAAAGAAATTAGAATTTAAGGGAGAATATGTAAGTTTCATGTTCCAAGCAAGAAAGCCTATGACAAGGCATGCAAGGAAGATAATAGAGAGCAATAGAGAAGTTCAACCACCCACTGACACAACTCAGCCACCTCAAGAGATTATTGACCTTTTATCACCTCCAGAGAACGATACATTCATCAAATCAAAGAAGGGAAAAGAGAAGGTGATGGAAAAAACAGAGTTGCAGCTCCTTGAAGAACAATTGAAATTAGAAAATCATGAGATTTTTGTTATGAAAAGAGAAGCAAGAAAACACAATGTGGAGAAAGTTCAGTTTGAGAAGATGAAGGAAATATGGGAAGAACAGGTTGACATTGTTTCGAAGACTTTGGATAACACAGAGCAGCTTATTAGATGGACTATTCTAGCAAGGAAATAGGCCAAGCATGTCAGGAGGATGAATGCACATTTTAAAGCTACCAATATAATATTAAAAAAACAGGTTGAGGACCTCCAGGAGCAACTTGAATTAATCCATGAAGAGTTAGAGAAAAAAGGCCTTAAAATGACAGTGCTTGAAGAGCCAATAGCTCAACCAATTATAAATGAGGAATAAATGCCTCAAGGAGCATAAGGTGAGTTGGTTTTTGGGTTTTTAAGGCTAATGACATGATTAGAGACAAGATTTTGGCACTTACAGGGTTCAATTTTCAAAATACTATGTTTTCAGCACTTTTCAGCAGTTTCGTAGCGTGCCTGGGCATGAAGAGAAGCAAAATGCTACGAAACCACTGTAGCTGCTCTTTTGACTTTTTGAACCAGTTTTGGATGCAATCAAGAGGTGGAATTGGTGTGGGAGATGTGTTTAATGATGATGAACACTATGCCAAAGGAAAGAATCAAGAATTTTGAGGTTAAATGGCATGTTTTGCAGCGCTACGAAAGTACGCTACGAAACTGCCTTACTTTCGTAGCGTGTTGTATTTTAGCCTTTTTAGCAGGTTTTGGAACATCTTTGGACATCTGGAGATTTTTTAAGGGTTAAAGACCATGAAAAGAAATTAATCAACACTCAAGGAACATGAATTGAAGATAAACTGACAGCCAAAGTATTCGTGGAAGAAGAAGACCATTTGCCTAAAAAACAAGGTTTTGTTTCCTAGTTTTGAGGAGGTCTGTTAAGTGGTCATAAAGTGATGAATCCCATCATCTAAATTCAAACATGTGAAATTGTACCTGTCAAAGATGTAATTGTTTTAGAGGATAAGGTTGTTAAATGTAATAATGAGTAGTTTGAGTCCTAGTAGGATAAGGACTGTCAAGTAGGATAACTGTCATTTTGTTATTAAGTTTTTTTTTAATGGTTATGCAAGGTGTCATTAAGAAAAAATTCGATGAATCTAGCCAGGAGGTAGATCATCTCGTGATGTAACAAGTCTATTAAAGGCCATTGGGTCAAATTTTTCAAGGGTTGGAGATTTTTTTGAAAAACTGCAGCTTGATGTAATTTGACTGTTTCAGCAATACATAGATTTGTTACTTGACCAACCTGAGATTCTGAAAGAGTTTTTAGTGGTTACCTATCTTATCTATACCTTTATGTATTTCATTTGCAGTGGTTTTCATTTATAATACTCAAAATTCATTCATGTGATGCTCTGAATTCCTTTATAGATGAATTGACTGTGTATTTTCATGTTTCATGTGTGTGTGTCCTACTACTAAAAACTTTGACCTGCCTCAGCTTGCATGTCAAGTGAACTCTCTGAATCACTAAAAGAGTTGACTCCATAAGCCCAATGTTTACATATGGATATTATTTTCAACCTACACTCATCATAAGCAAGTTATTTCCAAAATAGAGTTAGCCATCTATATCTTTATTCAATATCATTAACCCTTGAGAGAGCCCTCTTAGACTGAAGAGGCTAAGCTTCAGTCACAAGATTGGTTTGAAACAGTTACATGAGATTTTCTGATTAGCAGCCTATAAGAAGAAATTTTGTGATAACACATTCCAAGAGCTAAGAACGTATGTAGCTTCCCATCACAAGGAATGCACACACATTCCCGCAACTACGAACTTTAACACATGGAAAATGATTGAGATGGTGTTGGTGGTGAGAAGGGGAGGGATACGATGTATGTTTTAACCTTGTAGAGTTAATTTTTGAAAACATATTATTAATAATTTAAAAAATACAAAATGGAACACACAAACATTAACACATATATTTTACTCTGTAAATACAAACTAGGAATACTGGAAATATTTTTTCAATATATTTCTTTATAGTATTACAATATAATATTCATTTCTAGTAGCATCCATAAAACCATCAATCCATTTACCTTAGATTAGAATACAACTGTAGTTCCTTAACTAGAATTATATGACCATGGATTGAACCCCCATGTGCCACAAAACAGGTAAAAGTGCAAATACTATGCCAAAAATCACCAAAAACATATGAAATAATTGTTAAATTTATTTCAATGGGTGCTACCTGTGAAACCTTGAACAGGGGAGCTTGCACGCCCCCCAATCCCTTTGGTCCCCTCAAATAGAGTGGACTACAACCCCCACGTGACCCAATTGAACAAGGTGGGTTTCCACCACCCTACAAACCACTCAAATAGGGTGGGTTGTCACCCTCCTACTATGCTTGATGCATTATACAGTATGTGGAGGTAGTTTTTCAAAGAATATAACACATACCAAACAATATACCACTTGGTTTTTTCTTTGCATACGTTGTTATAGGAGTACATGATAAAAAATCCAAGGCAATAATTCCCATTATTTCTCTACACCAAGTGAAATTCTCAATTCTCACATAATTGTTAATGAATTTGAAACATTATTAAAAGTTGCAACTTTTATGAGTATCCCCTTATTTTCTTCAATCATATATTCATAAATTGATACTACACATCAATATGCTTTGTCTTGTAATGATAATCTAGGATGTTTGTTAGGGTTATCACACTTATGTTATCACAATCTATCCTTACAACCTGCAATACAAACTTAATACCCAAACACTATATCTATAACTATACTCCTTTATTTCTTGCATGAGTGAATGCCATGTATTTAACTTTTGTACTTGAGAGCGCCACTACATAATGCATCTTACTCATTAAACTAATTATTCCTCCAAATAGGTTAGACACATTCCCACTTGCATATATTATGTGATTCATATCTCTAAACCAGTCTTCATTAAAAAATACATGTATGTCGAACACTATCTCTAATCTCATTCACCCTTGATTACACAATTCATAACTAGTAGTACTATGTGACAAGAAATTTAGTTGCTTAAATTGTTTTGCATTAAATTATCAACCAGGGGATCATAATCTAACAAGGTACCAACAAAATATATGCAGAAGTAGACTCAACTGGTTACTAGTCAATTAAAGATTACGAAATTATATTATTAATATATATTTAATGAACGTGGATTCATCACTTGTATGTCACATAAATGAGGAATAAACATTAATTTTGAAGAACTATCTCATTCATAAACATCACATGGATGTCTGGCAGGTTTAGTAATTTATGCAGCTAGTGAAACAAACACATTAAAACACAATATGTTGGCAATATAAAGAAAAGAAAAAAGTTGAGAGACATCAATTTGAGTCTTGGGGTTTCTCACAACTCCTAGTGTATCCATAGGCCATCAATCCTCCACACAAAGAAAGTAATTCAACTTGTAGAGCTGTAAACACGAAACTTCAATAAATAATGAAAGTCTACAAAATTATATTGAAAAAAAAAATCCAAGTTATGGCATGAACTTGTGCATTTACCACACATATATGAAGCTATAAGTGCAGCCTAGATCAGGGGGGCTTGTTTGACTGTGAACACTACAGGAAAAAAAAAATTACACAATAATAGAATCCAACGACAATGATTTAATATTGAGTCATCAAAAATATTATAGAATCTAGAATGATGAAACTAATAGCAACAACAAATCAAACTATCACTACGGATAACCTATTCGAATATCTATAGAGATATAAACGTTCAACTTATTCTGAGAAACATGAAATAATGATCTCAATCATATCTTAGTCATTGTAATTATGCAACCTTTCATTACAAAAATATTATAGAGGACAAAACTGTCCAAGCAACATCGTGTGTGTATATATATATATATGTGTGTGTATGGAAAACGTCTTCTTAAATAAGATTATTTTTTGGTACAAAAAATATATCCTAAGTGGCAGAAATCAACTTAGTTGGATTAATCCCAAGCATGGATATCCATGTTATACTATATCTGTCAAATCATTTTGGCTTCCGGTAATTGCTTTGATGGCCTCTTCTGATAACTCTAACTTAATGCACCTAGCGAACGCGTTTCGGTAACCAAAAAATATTATTTCGGTAATTTATGCAAAAGAGCTACAATGCCAAAATTAATTAGGTAGAGAAAAAAATCCTAAAATACAAACCAAATCAATGAAGGAATGCGTAAAATATTGCATAATCACCTTTGTACTTATGACTTGCTAAAATCATGATATTGATAGGAGTAACAACAAATTATAAGGAAATGTAATATGAAACAGAGGAAAATGGGTCACAAAAGTTGTTTGAGAGGTACTCTAGATGGGTCAAATTTGAAACTCATCATCTCCCCCATGCCCATACTATTGCACATCCTCGTGCTCATCCCCTTCTGCAACTTGGACTAGGAGGTCAAGCTTTTTCGAACTCCTCTTCCGCTTCTCCTAAGAATATTTAGATTTCATTTTCTCATAGTGTTGCATCACATGATCCAACTTAGCATGCTATAATTTACCTTTCTTGACTAAGAATTGATTCTGAAAGGCTACTTAATTTATGGACATCCTCAGGTGCTCATTAATTTCTATTAAAATTTCATTTTCATTAGATAAATTTGTATGTCTAAAATGGGCGTAAAAACAAAAATGTAAAACCAAATCAACTTTATAAGAACCAATAGGTTTCAAAATGATGATGTCAACGATGAGGGATGATTCACCATTTTTTAAGTAAAAGGGTAAAAAGATTAAAAAATAATAAAATAATAAAACTACTTTTTCAACTGGTATTTAAACTTATCTCCCAAAGTTTTTACTCAAATTTCGAGCAGGAGTACTTGTTAGATGAAAATTTTAATTCCGCATATAAGGATTACCATATTGCATACTTTTGATGGACCCTGCTACATGAAAAATGAGAAATACAGGAAAACATTATTGCAATCATGTTTTTCATGTATTTCTCACTTTTTGTGTAGCAGGGTCCATCTAAAGTATAAAATATGGGTACTCCTTTGATGAGGAATTAAATTTTTCATCCAACGAGTGCTCATGATCTAAATTTGAGTAAAATAATAGGGAGATAAGTAAAAAATACGAGTTGAAAAAATAGTTTTTTTTTTTTTTTTTTCCCTCTAAAATTTGATGATGTAATCTAATATTATTTTATTATTTCCACTATCATTTTATAAAATTCCTTAGGAGGCCCATTTTAGACCTCAAAATTTATCTAATGCTAATTGCAGTTGTATGCATTTTCCCTTAAATTTTTTGACCTTGTTCCAAAGGCTTTGATCTTTAACCACTCAATGGAACATGACTTTTATGTTACTCCTTTAGTCATCATAAATTCTTTAGGTTAATGGATCTTTTGTACCTCTTATGTTTTAAACAATTCATCAGGCCCCTGAGGCGACCTAAATTCATTTATCTCAAGAACAATTAACAATTACCCTTCCTTAAGAGTATCCACTTATTCTAGTTGTGACAACACAAGCATAACTACTGGCTCTATAATCAACATTGCATTTTCCTTCTCAAAGAAATCTAGTTCTAAGGTCGGCATTGCATCTCCACTTCGTGAAACATCATGTTCCTAGATTCCATTGGGCTCCCCAATTTTAGGATTATCAACAATATTTACTTTCTCCATCATATGAATTTCAAGGTCATTTGCAACCTAAAATTCCTCAGCTAATTCAATATCAAGAACACTCGACACTTAGATTTACTTAGTCAGTACAATTCTAGGGCTATCCAGTACTGGAACATCTCCAACAAGTTCACATTCAAGAACATCCACCACAAAATCATTCTCAAAATTGTTATGTTTAGGAATACTTATCATTTTAGATTTGATAACAAGACTTGTAGATCCCTCATCTTTTGAATCAGAATAAGGGATATTTAAAAAAAATCCCAACATATTGACATACCTAGAATACCATGCTTTCCACCAAGTATGGTCCTACAATTGGGCTTAAAGGTGTCATTAGAAGTTCATATGTTCCTTCCATACTCATGCTTTGACTATCCAATGAACATGTATGGGGATGATGAGGAAGGATCTTCATGATGACCACCTCATCTGAGCCTTCCCCTAAATTGAATTTCTCCACTGACTAATTGATTTATTAGGAGTAACCTTAGAGAGGGCTCCTAACATATTCTGATTCGTTTTTTTTTACAAGGACCCTTTCTTTTTCTTCTTATGGTGGTCATGTTTACTAAACCTTTTCCCTTCTCTATTGAATATTCTTAATCTTCAGCTGAGCGCTCCTTCTTCTTACTGACTTCCTGGTCTCTTCTTCTTCCTATTAGGGTTTTATTTTCTTTAAGATAGGGGTTTCTTCAGCTTCACCCGAATCCTACTCATTTTCCTTTATGATAAATTCTTCATACAAACATTCATCCTTCGAAACCCTCCTCTTCCTTTTAGACACAAGGGTTTTCTCCCTATGTGCAGGGAATGACAGGGATCTATGTCCAAATCCTCTGTGGAAGAGGAAATCATCCCAAGTCTATCCTTTTTTCTTCAATTAAACCTCCACTAGGATTTTAATGAGTTTGTGATGATACATACTAGTCTCTGCATGTTCAAGCCAGACTGCAACACTCCTATCCATTTCAATAATACTTTTCAACAAGTAAAAAGGAAGATGCATCTTTATTTTTTCCTTAAAACATGAAATAAATCTCATATGATACCTAAAAGTTGTACAATGTAACTGCCTTCACATGTGATATATACTTTTTCAGTAAGTATAGGGCATCATGCCAATACTCTTTTACCCATGCATGTGGAATACCCTGAGTCAAGTTTGGATTCTTCTTTTCTGATATTAAGAATTGATTACAATTGAAATCATTCATGACACTCTTGAACCAGTACTCCCCTCCTTGGGGAAGGTCTATGCTATGTCCAAGTGATTCCCGCGAGATAAAAAAATATAATTGATTACAATGGGCCAGGAATCCATTAAATTTTTTCGTGAAGGCCTTAGTAACTTTGAAATTGTATCCCTGAAATTTCTCACAAAATGACAACCAACTAACCTATTCAAATTAATTGTGGCCTTGCAAGTATTCATTGAGAAATTCAATGTCATTGGGCTCGAACCTTGGTACTGGATCTTTCGACATATCGTCTACTGTGAGGGGATAATGACTAAGTATCGACTTCATGTCTTTATGCAGGGTTAAATGAAAAGGATGGTGAATAACAAGTGTAGTGATATATTTCTATTATGGTGATATGGGGTGAGTATTATTGGATTAGACTGGGTTCAAATCATGCAAATGCATGGGAAAGGTTACACATGTGCAATCTATAGTGATTAGATAAGGTGGTAGTGAAACAAATTGAGAGCTACGAGTACAATGATCATTATTAACTAATACACATTTTATGAATTATACTATATTAAAGAGTAATTTTCTTACCATAATTACTTCGAGTCACACTTAACAAAGCACTACCTGGATTATTGTGTCGAACTAACAATTAGCATGACCCATGAAAATTTTTCCATTTGTCTAGTGCATGCTCGATAGTTACAAGAATATAACTTATCTTTCCTCGTTCTCTCTCATGGTTACTAGAAGACACATGCTACTGAAATGGAGTTCTGCATTCGATAACCACTGTAATAATAAAGAGAAATTATCACAATTGACTCCAAATTATATTCCTGTGTTGTGTTGGACCTCGTTCTGTTATTATATTAATGCTCTTTCTTCAATTGATGCTCATTTTGTTCTAGAAAATAGATTTCTTCTCTCAAGTAGTGGTTGGTTATAAATCATACAATAAGTTCCAATAGTTTATATCAATAACCCTGAATCTGGTACCTATTGTAACAAAATGAAATCATAATCCTTTAGACTCCCCATCCAACTTAAGTACAATCTCTCATTATACAAATGAAGGTGTTGAAGTCATGCAGGTGAGAGAGTCATCGGATTAATGACCATTAATGTATTTTTTTAATTGACACGAGATTACTCATATTTAATGTATACGAGAGCCAAAGTACCTTAGTACATCATCTGAGGTACGAATAAATGTGTTGAAGTTGAGTCACCTGCAAGATCCAACGAGTAGGAGACATTAATTGTGTTGAGAGGCGCTCTCCAGCCCAATATGGTAGAGATGTTGTAATGTCTTGTCCTATCATGTCCTATCTTGTCATGATTAAAATTTTAACTTAGTCCAATCACATTATATATATATATATATATATATATATATATATATATATATATATATATATATATATATATATATATATATATATATGTATATAAATTTGGTGAAAGTAAAAAATAAAAATAAAAATAACCCTACGTGAATTTTTTTTTCTTGGTCAACATAAAATATAATTAACAAAAAAATAAAAATAACTTCATGGTATTGATCCATGATATGAGAACTCGTTGTATTCATGTGGAATACAACCTATTTAAAGGGGGAAATTAAACCAACCTAGATCCATATTAATCGCAGATCTACCAAGTGACGAGAGAGATCAAATCTCCTTTCACTCTAAAATATGTTTGCATCTAAAGAGATTTGATCCCTCTCGACACTTGGTAAATTCAGAGTTAATATGGATCTAGGTTGGTTCATTCCCACTCATCAATCATCACCGGGAAGAGAACCTGCCATTACTCTGTGCAATCCTCAAGGTATTACAAATGATCTCTATCCTCTTATCCCAAATGATGTGTTGAAGTCGATGGGAAAAATGTCGTTAGAAGGAGTGACTTAAGGAATCCCTCATCAACTAATCTGAGAATAAACAAATATTTGAAATTCATGATTAGAGAAAGAAAAAAACAACAACTTATTGACCTAACCATGCCACAAGATGGATTTCATAATTAGGCCCCTTTTTATTTTAATTTTAATTTAATTTATTACTTTTGAAAAAAATAATAATTCAAGAAGAGGAAATATGGGTAGGAAAAGAATATCCTTGCTTTACTACCTCCATCCCATTGTCTTTACAAATTTATGCTATGAATTTTGCATCAACTTCGGGTAGAATTTTAGCCTATGCCCATTCACAAGAAAAGATGTTTGACTTTCATCAATGGTCTTAATTTGAACTGGCCTGTTCTAAAAAATAGTCTCCACTTCATATGGTCCTAGTCAACTGATTGTGAATTTCCCTTTAGAGTCTTTAAACCTTGAGTAAAAAGGGAGAACCCAGTCCCCCTACTAGAACTGCTTCCATTGAATAAACTAGTCATGCCACTTCTTTCTGTGTTCTTGTACCTGTACAATCTAGTGGATCACATCCTTCCCGATTTTTTCGAGCTAGTTCATCTACAACAACCTATGTTCCTATGCTTCGTTAAAATCCATTCCTAGATGGGAAATAGTCCAAAAAGTATCAATCTGGAACTCAATTGAGTTGAGGACCTATTTCTCATTAACCAGTTCATGTGGTGTGCAAAATGTGGCACTCCTTCATGTTGTCCTATAAGCCCATACAGTTTCATTCAATCAATCTGCCCAATCTTTCTGATAAATATGAATGGTCTTAGTGACGATGGCCTTGAGTACCTTATTTTTGGACTCAATTGTTTGTTTCCTTGTGGGTGATATGAGGTGGAATTCATGTGCCTAATCTGATATTGCTCCGTAATAGAATTGATAAGTTTGGATGTGAACTACGTTCCGTGGTTCGTGACAATCTCTTGAGGCACACAAAATATGTTGAATATTTTTTCATAAAGGAAATCAACAACTTCATGTTTGTTATCTCGAACCAGCGCCTTGGTCTCAGCTCATTTTTTGATGTAATCAATATGCACCATAATATATTTCTTCTTTCTTGACTCGATGTAATTGGGCCTACAAAATCCAAGACCCATTATGTTACAACATCTCTACCATACTTGGCTAAAGAGCCCTTTTTGGCGCAATAATTTTTTTTATAATAATAATAAAGTTATAATTTAGTTAATTTTATGATTTTTTTTAATTAAATAGGATTAAATCTCCATGCTTAAGAATCATGTGACATGTTTTTTAAAATTTTAAATAATATTATTATTTTTTAATAGTAATAAAGTTATAATTTTTATTAATTTTTTAATTGCAAGAGGCATTCTCCAACCCAATATGGAGGATATGTTGTAAAGTGTTTTTATCTACAAGTTTTGACTAGTTCAAATAAAAACAAAAGTCAAATTATTTAAAATAAAAATAAATTCAAAATAAATATTGGTACGACACTTCAAGTAAAATTGAGGTGATAGAGTTAATTTACTATTCCGAAAACCTATGGTTTTCCCAATGATCTCTCTCTCTCTCTCTCTCTCTACTCTCAAGAGGATCAAATCTCTCAAGGTGCAAACCTCTTTTTTGAGTGCCAAACTTGAGGAAAGGTTTGGTTTTCACCTTGAGAGATTTGATAGCTCTTGACAGATGGATCTAGAGTGGTATGTATTATAAGTCAAGTCATTTCATGCCTATTAACATCTACCATCCATTTAATTTATATAACTAGATTAATCAATATTATTAACTACAACCAACACTAACAACATAATAAATAACCTTAATCATAATACATTATCATCAATCAAATCAATTATATTGAACAAATTCAAATATAATCCATCAATTTCAATACAAACAAGTGTAATATGCAACTTTGATGCTTAATACCTCTCTTATGAAAAAAGTAAAAGTAAGAAGTTATTGTAACTATGATACAAAAAAAAGTACGATATTTCCAGAAAAAGAGCTATAAATAGGAAAAAATAATATTATTATTTTTTAACTATTGATGCCATAAAGATATTGGATGCCTTGAGGAAATATTGAAACTGTTTGTAGTTTGTTGATTAATCATAGTTTAAGGGTTGTCCTAGTTGCCAATTCTTCCTATTCACAAATAAAACAATGTTTAATGGGATTAATTTTGGTTGATATTTTTTTTTTCCACTTTAATAATAATTATTATTTTTTCATTGAGAGTGTGTTGGGTGAATGGTGAATGGCACAAAAAAAGGGTTTATGATATATGATCTATCACATTTAAATTTTTGGTAATTTTAAAAATAGATTTGCTCAATGAGTGATGAATAATATCATGTGATGAGTCCACACAGAATATTTATGATGCATTACTTATTATATTATAAGTTTTTTTTTTTAAAGTTAAAATTAGATTTGAATTGCATATTTTTTTGTTGATGTGAAAAAATCTCTCTTTATTATAGCACTGATGCCAATTTGAAGACATAATGTATCACTCAAATACTAGTGTTTTCCATAATAGCAATGTGATACCTTACTAACCTTGTTTTATTATTAAATATTATGTATAAAGTATACTAAAACTTATATTTGCATTAACATATTTTTTAAGATGAAGAAATCATGTTAACCTAGAATAAAGTGTATTACAAGTTATTCCAATATTAATATATTTTTTTGGAAAAATATTCATATTAAAATAAAATGAAAACTCTTAACAACAACTTTACGGCTTTCTATTAAAAACTTATAATAAAAAATAAAAGTGTATAGAAACCATCATTAATATTAGCATTAAAATGAAAATACCTTAGATTAATTAAAGTTAAATTGAAGAATAATTTAATAAATTGAGAAACGTACTCCTTTCTTTTCGATAATGTTCCATCTATTATATAATTTTGTATATAATAATGTTTCCATATTATTAATATTAATTTATTAATATTAATCTAAATATTGATAAGTTAGTTAATTGATGTTTTGTATATATTAGATATTAAGTTTATTTTCTCATCAAAATTTTTCAAAAATGGGTTTAATGGTTAAGAGTATGTGTTTCTTCTTAAGAGGTCATAGGTTCAAAACCAAAAAAGGATAGAGTATGTATGTTTTTCTAGACTTAGTAGTCCTTATCCCACAAACAAAAGGGTCTCAAGATCCCTTGTCATAAAAACAAGAAGCCTTATCCCAAAAACAAATAATTAAAAAACATTTCCACAAACAAAAAGATCTCAGAGACAAACAAAAAACTCTCATACACCAATTTAATGTGTAACTTAAAATTAACTAGCAATTGCACCATATGTTGCAAAGGAAACGCTGTAAAGCAATAACATATAAGAAAATAGTATAGAGGAAAAAATGTGATATGTTATGCGATTTAATTGAATATTTAACTTATAACTAGGAATTATTTTATTTAAAAAAATTAACATACACCTAGGTATAAAGATGTGCTCGAAAGGTCAAGAGTGGAACAATTGTGCATTTATAAGTTAAGGGGCCTTCCTAGACAACACTCGCAACAACTTACTCTTTTGTTTTTGTCAAACCTATCATTTCCATGGATTTGAAAATCTCGTAAATCAGTTTCTTGAGGTGTTGTGAATTTATAAGTTAAAGGGACTTCCTAAACAACACTCGCAACAACTCACTCCTTTGTTTTTGTCAAACCTATCCATTCCATGGATTTGAAAATCTGGTAAATCAATTTCTTGAGGTGTGCAAAAAAAGATGTTTTTTTTTTTTATTTGGTTTAAATTTTATAGGTGTATATTTTTGGCTCTTAAAGTTTAAGTAGTAGGCTATAGGCTTTCTCACTCTTGTAGAGTTTACACTCTTGCTAAGTTATAAATTTCCGATAATAAACTTGATATTTTAAAATAAATATAGAAATGTAGTTAAAACAAATGGATCAACACATACATCTAAATACCCAGTAAAATACGAAGTTTACATAAAAAAAATGAGAAATCCAATTTCTTAATTTGCTATTCTTAAATAGCATAATATGAATATTTAGAATTAAGATTTGTCTAGATGATCAAAGTAGGGGTGATCCAACACCTCTTCTTTTTGCTGGATTGCAGTGCATTTTCTGCAATTCATACTTCATATTTTTAATATTCTATTCCTTTTAAGTTCAATAAATTTAAAATTTTCAAATACAATAATAATTTAAAAAACAAAATTATAATAATGGTGTTGACAGAAAAATTGACTTCTTAATAACTAACCATAACTATATTAAGAATATTAACATATCAAAACACATATTATACTATTATTACTATTTTTAATTATTATTTTAGATTATAATTAATAGATTTATTTATAATATTTAAATAAATTAACAAATAAATATATACATATATATATATATATATATATATATATATATATAAATATATACATATATATATTAAATAATTAAAAAATAATAATAAATTTAAACTTTAAATAACACAATCAAAGAGTGCACCTCTTAGGTATATAATTTGAATTCAATTTAGGATAATACATTTTCTTTAATCTTTCAATCAAGTAAATAAAGTATCACTTCAGAATCTTATAATTCTTCACTTCAATGTTTAATAAATATGTATCAAAACACCTACATTAATTAGAAATAATAAAAATACATACAACTCGATTTCATCTCCAATGCAATCTCACCTTGGGGACTGGAGCTTCAAACTTATAAAGGTATAGTAATATATTTTTGTTAATCTTTCAATCAAGTAAATAAAGTATCACATCTTATAATTCTTCACTTCAATGTTTAATAAATATGTATCAAAACATATACATTAATTAGAAATAATAAAAATACATACAACCCGATTTCATCTCGAATGTAATGTCAGCTTGGGGACTGGAGCTTCAAACTTATAAAGGTATAGTAATATATTTTCTTCTTCATATAAATATATTGATCTCTCACTGCACGGAGAAGAGATATAGGGTGAAAGGCAAACAACCGAAAAAGGAAAAGAAAAGAAGAGGGCTGTTTTTTCATAATATTCCAAACACACGTTTACACAGATGTATTTTTATAGTATGAATATTATTCTCCCAGAAAACCTGCTTCTGTTCAATTATCTATTTGTGGGTGATTTAATTCCTACAGGAGTAGGAGAGATGCCCACGCAACAAAACTGCAGTGTCATATTAAAAAACATTCTTAGGTTCGCTTTCATACTAAAGTTGGGCAATGACCAAATTCTGTTACTGTACTAAAGTCACGTCAATTGAACAGTATCAAAAAATGATAAAAATAAATAAAAATTCTTGAAGGTTGAGTATTTATAATAATAAATAGATCGGTTGTCACGTTAATTTATGGCACACCCGAATTTGCAATGAGAAGAAACCAAATAAAGAAATGGATCAGGTCAGCAAAATCTCTGTATACATGAGGATAAGGACTGCAATGACAGCAATAGATGAAGAGCGCACCATGGCCTGTAATTTTTGGCGGGTCTGTTCATCTTTTTTGGGCGAAAGGACGTACTCCTCCTCTCCCGTCTGGCGAGGCAGCCAACTGACTTCTTTTACCATAGTATTGCACATTAATAGATTAAAATCCATGTACTCAAAATGTATGCTGCACATTAAATGGATTAAAATTCATGTAGTCACCCATTCGTTATGTTAATTCCTGATGCAACCTGTACAATATTGAACTCTGAACAGATGGTTAGTGTACAGATTGAATGTTTTGTGTTGTACAATATTGAACTCTAATGAGAAAGTACATTTACACAGATACATTCCTACGCCAACAAACGTGGAGATATGGAAACGAACGAGAAGGCTAGAGAGCAACATAAAAAACATCATTCAGGAACGACGAGCTTCTGGGTCATATGGGAATGACCTTCTTGGTCTTATGCTTCAGGAGATAGACAGACTCTCCTCCCCTGATGACGGCAACGACAAGAGAGTGAAGTACTTAACACAACAAATAGTGGACGAGTAGAAATCATTCTTCTTGGCATGAAGGGGGCTACAAGTGTTTTGCTATCATGGGCAACACTCCTGTTGGCTCTACACCCTGATTGGCAAGATAAAGCCTGTGAAGAAGCGATTTTAGTTAGTCAAAATCATGATCTTCTTTCTATTGATTTTGTGGGGAAGTTGAAAATAGTAAGTGTAGCATTTTTTAATTATTTTTTCTGCAAATATGTTTCCGTTCAGTGCCAGATACTTCAAGCTTGTGATCTACGAATACTCGATTGGAATCCCGCCAGAAAATTAGTTGCCTCCCAAGTGAAAATGCTCCAGCTTCCTCAGCTTGCTGAATTCCACTGGCAATTTCCCTGAGAAGTTGTTGTTGTAGGCATCCATGACCTCCAGTTCCTTCCATTTGGAAACTTTGGAAGGGAAACTGCCAGTGAAATCACTAATCCGAGTTTCTCGTGTGGTCAATGGAGTAGATGACCACTAAGTCCTTCAAGTAAAACTGTTATTTTGGGAAAGAAAAGAAAAATGCAACATCGAAGCATTATGTAACATGAAACCCTTTAAGTAAAATCAAAGAGTCAATATCGTAAAAAATGCCCTTGTTTTTATTTGTCATTATTTGTTTCTATTGCACCCCCAAAAACTTCTCCTATGTTTTCTTTCCAAATAAATGCTTTCCTACCTTAGCCCAGGTTTTACTGTTGAGCAGTAGATAAGAAAAGAAGTAGATAAGAAAAGAAATGAATAGTGAATAAATACCTCTGTAGCGCCTACAACCAAAAATGGTTTAAAAGGGCCGATCCACGAACAGGAGCGCCAAAAACAGTCGTTCCTAGAAAACTCCTCTCACAGCTGCATAGGGCTTATGGGATTTGTACTTTAATCACAGTTGCAAAGAAGCCAAGCGCTTCAAAGGGGCTTTAACATTTTCAACAAGAGCCGCATGACACTTCCAAGGAAAGGCTAGGGCAGAGAACTTTATATTCGTGAGTGCAGTGGATGGTTTCTTCCTCAACTGACTCTGACTTGCCCCTGCTGTCCACGCACTGTCAACCTCTTCCAACTGCGTATCTTGCTTTGAGAGCCATCCGATAGCAAGACATGGGCATCAGGAGAAAGAGACAGTGAGAAAACATTAACTTGTTTGTTTCTACTGTGTCAAATTTTCATGTGATTAAAACTGTTTTTTATGTAACTGCTTAATTATAACTGTGTTTAATCTGAAGGTTGAGAATGTTTCAATCGTCTAACATCTAAACTAATGGTGTATAATGTTACAGCTGGCAATTAGCAAAGTTGTTTTCAAATAAGAACGCTTTACAGCGTAATAATGTTTCCATCTTATTAACATTAATTTATTAATATTAATCTTAATATTGATAAGTTAGTTAATTGATGTTTTGTATATATTAGATATTAAGTTTATTTTCTCATCAAAAATTTTCAAAAATGGGTTTAATGGTTAAGAGTATGTGTTTCTTCTTAAGAGGTCACAGGTTCAAAACCAAAAAAGGATAGAGTATGTATGTTTTGCTAGACTTAGTAGTCACGTGGTGAGTCCCTTATCCCACAAACAAAAGGGTCTCAAGATCCCTTGTCACAAAAACAAGAAGCCTTATCCCACAAACAAATAATTAAAAAACATTTCCACAAACAAAAAGATCTCAGAGACAAACAAAAAACTCTCATACACCAATTTAATGTGTAACTTAAAATTAACTTTAAAATTAAATAATAATAATAATTAAAAAAACATTTAATCCATCGTACCAACAAAACAAAACAAAAAAAACTAATTAAACTACTTAATTCCTCCTACCAAGAAAAATATAAAGCTACTTAATTCCTCCCACCCAGAAAAAATTACTTTACTTTATCAATGATATGTCTGTCACTAAACTGCAGTTAGTAGTTAATGTTTGGTAACCTCTATAACCCTACCAAAATCTAGCCTGCTCTATTTTCTTCAAATGAAAATGGTTTTCAAATTTTTATCATGAGAAAAGCACGGGAATAAGAGCCTTCAGAAAATTGACCATCGAAAAGGAAATTTTGACTGAGGTTGTTTTTTTTGGGTATGTGTGGGATGACCGAAGGTTAATCACCGTAAATTCATGACGTACCAAAATATTAAACCTCAAATACCTGTGGGGTCACAGAAGGTTAACCACCGTAAATTCATGACGTACCAAAATATTAAACCTCAAATCCCTGCAAGCATCAAATCACTTTGAATAATTAGTTAATGGTCATTCAATATACAACCATTAATAAAAATAATAATTTAAATTTAAAATAAAAAACAAAATTAAATTCTCAAAATATTAAATTCAATACATTTTTAAAATTGTGATAAATTTAATAACATTTATATACAAATTTCAAAACCAATTAAATTAAAACCAAAAACAATATAAATTACTTGGTAAAAATTATCATTAATTCAAACTGTGGTGTAAAAAAATTTCAATATTTAAAATTAAATATTTAAACTATGTTATTCATGCTCGTATAGTTGTAGTTGAAGGTGACGATTTTTCATGAAAACTAATATTGTTTTAGTTGGTATTGGTTGAAATTCATTTAAGAAATAGGAAACTTTTAATTTTAATTCGTTAAGTTTTTTTTTATTTAAAAATTTTAAACTTTCAAAAGAAATTTAAATGTTAAATTTATTATATATATAATCAATTAATTGAGTTTAGTTTGGTTGAGTGGGATTGTTATCCCCACCCAGTTGATGCTTTTGCACTTTTACATTAGTTAAAAAAACATTGAAAAATAACTACACAACACTAAAGAATGGAAAGGGGTCGTTTAGCAAAGCACCATTTTAAATAATTTAAGATAAATGGACAACGAGAAAACTTCATTATTAAATTGTTTGTTTACCTTTTGACGTTTTTCAACATTACAGATTTGTCTGTGCTCTCTTTGCAATTTTAATACCACAATCTTTAAATTTTAAAATTATCAAGTCAAACTTAATCCAGCGAGAAGATTGAAAAGAGATCGTTTACTCAGCAATTCACTTTACTCAATCACTTAAGGAAAATTGATAATGGAAAGTTTTCATTATTAATATATATATATATATATATATATTTTTTTTTTAATTTTTTTTTAATTTTTTTTTATTCTATGTTAAAGATTAATGAAAATTCTTGACACTAAATTTAAAGTAATACATATAAACGTGTAAATTTGATATCCTAGTCTCTTCTTCCTTCAAATGAATAAAACATAAACATTTTGATAAAACCTTTGCCGATCTGAAGTGTTAAAATAATCCGTGCACGATTTTGAAGTGGATACTAAAATAATTAAGAAAGGATATCTGTGTGTACAATTTTGGAATTAATAATAACTAGCAATTGCACCTAATGTTGCAAAGGAAACGTCGTAAGGAAGAAGCTAGAAAGAAATCAATTGTAATTAATTTGATGTTAAACAGAGAAATTAAGATATTGATTGTCAAAAATAGATATAAAGGAATTAGGATACAGATAGCGAAAACAACAAAAACCGATGATGTTTAAAAGAATGTTGGAGGGATAAAAACTATAGAAAAACCAAAAATAAATCTTCTACAAGAGAGAATGGAATTGATGTAGTTGTGGATCAAATATAAGAGAATATCTAACATATATAAGAATGCAAAGGGCCCAAAAATGACAAAATATAGTTGTCAGAGGTGGACAGTAAGGATGCCTCTGTAAATGGTATCTATGTAAACTTACCATTAATGATAATTGGCCCTGCATTGGAAAAATATTCTAACACTCCCCCTTGAGTGAAATGTAAGAGTAAATAAAGAAGACAAAATGGGTCTCCAAAGTCAAATTCTCATCACAAATGAGAAAAACCTGTAGGAAAAAGCTCCTCCCTGAAAGAGAGAAAGCAACATAAACAAAAATGAAGGTAGGAAGACTTAACATGACCCCCAAGCACAACTTCTTTTACCCCAAGCATTAATTGTAACTGAAGAACAGTAGGTGATTCCACAGGTTTAGTGCAGATGTTTACAAGTTGTTGTTCAATAGTTAAATACTCCAAGTTGTGAATACCATCTTTCTTATTCTTCTTGGCTCTATCCTGCAAATTGCAATGGCAGCAACCCTCATTCATGTTTGGTTGAATTTTGTTGGCAACGGAAAAATATACTCAGAAGCTAAAGCCTGTGATGTGTCCTCCTGACTGTAGCCTCCTCATCTCCCACTATCCATCTGCCTTTTAATGTACCACTACTTATTCAGCATACAAGATACAGATAATCAAAACAACAACAAACAATGATGTTTAAAAGCACATTGCAGGGATAGAAACTATAGAAAAACCAAAAGAAAATCTTCTAGCTGTGGGTCAAAGGGGGAAAGAACTTTGAGGACCACAGTTAGACAGTGGAAGTAAGAGAAACGTTGTCAAATAGTGTTATGAATTTGGTGCATAAAAATCGATTTCCCCAAAGGCCCAATAACCAATTTAAAATGAATTAGTTTGGTCACTGTCGAATTTTGATAATGGAAAACAATGCTCGTCTTTTGGATACGCCAGAAGAATTTGATATCTCTCCTCTTATTAATAGTGTTGATCTTTATGATTATACATGGAAAAAGAATGTGGATCACAGTGAACATGTATCAATGGGTTAAGGGTTTTCCTAAAAATCCAATTGAGAGATGGGAGAATTCTGGAGATGGAAGGGACAACACAACCATATTATGCTACAGCCATAGGTAACAGTGGTCAAACAATAACAACAAAAGAACAATTTTGCATCATAGGCTTTCAGAAGGAAATCTAATAATTTATTTATTAAATGAGAGTTTCACAGTGCAAGTCATCTTTCACCCTAGCATTGGCAGCAATGATTTTATACTCTGTTCTTATCTTCTTGGCTCTGTCCTGCAAATTGCAATGGCAACAGAGCTCATTCCTGTTTGGTCGAATTATGTTGGCAAACGAAACATATACTCATAAGCTAAAATTTTCGGAAGTTGATTTCCCACCTTTTGATAAATGACCACAATCAAGATAAAGCACTCACAGGTTCCAAATTGGCTAAAGTAGCATCTTTGCTGAATCACCATTTAAAGCTTGGTCTGGTAGTGTTTCATGTGTTCTTACTTGTACCAAATGTTAAATATGACGTAGCCACTGTCTGCAGTTTCATGCATCAAAATGTGGAAGGCCAATCATAAAAAAAGTCAAAATGTGGAAGGCCTGTGCAGCTTCTAAGACACACTGAATCATAAAATTAATCATCAACTGAAAGATAGCAAGTGAAGAATTCTGGCATATTTATAGTAACTACAACATGTTCTTCATCAAAGATCGGCCAATGCGTTATGAATTTAAAGGGCCCATTCCCATGGCAGGTGTGACAGTTTACAGATACAAACCAGACAAGCTGTTTGATGCACCTAAAAATATGTTTCGCGGAAATTATTATCCCATTTGTAACCATACGTCATTTGTAACAAAATTTAAAATTTCTCATATTTACCTTAAAAAAAATTAACATAGCCTATTTAAAAACATTAAAAAGATTAAATAAACTATAAATTACTCATCATATTAAAATTTTGAAACCAAAATAATTATATAAAATCTTAATAACAGTAAGTTTAAAAATTATAAAAATTCAATCGTCTTTAAAACACTTAAAGAATAACTTCAACTATTTGGAAATATTTGAAAAAATTAAATAACATGTAAATTAGTTATTCTGTTAAAATTTCAAGACCACAGTTATTATAATATAAAAGAATTAGTCCAGCTATTTGGAAATATTTAAAAAAATTAATTAACCTATAAATTAGTTATTCTGTATTATATTATAGATTAGAAATTTAAAATCATAACAACAATAATAGGTTCACATTTAAGGGTTGGCACAATCAAATGAACCATCCCAATCATAGACACGTGTTTAACTATTCCGCATGTATTAATAAATGTAACCACAACCAACTGAACCATCCAGTCATCCAAGTCAGACACAAGTATTTAGCTTTTCCGCATGTATTAATAAAGGTAACCACAATCAATTGAACCATCCAGTCATCCAAGTCAGACACATGTTTTTAGCTTTGACACATGTCTTCAAATATGCATAAAGATGTTTATATCAAGTGTAATTGCATAAGAAAAATACGAATATTTTTGAAAAATATTTAATAATAAAGATATTAAATTTACAATTAACTCATACATTTTAAAAAATGAAACCTTTTGATTTGAAGACTAAAATATTTTTAAACATCAAGGAATCATATAAAAAATATTATGAATATCCTCATAGAATTTAAGTGATACCATTTTTTATAAAATTATAAAATTAATTGAAAAAAATATACTTATAAAAATAAAAATATAGATAAATTCAACTTTGAAATAACCTTTCAAACACTCAAATTACAAAAATTCAAACAACTCCAATCTCAATTCAAATATAAAACATACACTTACAGTGACAAGATAATTTCTTTCATAATAATACCCTTAAAAATCAAAAGGTACAGTACTAATACCAGCATTAAGACAATGTTCCGCCCAAACCAAAAAGAGACAACAATTTATAAGCTGGGTAAGGCATTCAACCCATGTGACCAGCGGCCTCCCAAACTGACACAGAATTCCCAATTCTTCCGTTCCCCCAAACCTAAAAGAGTCAACAACTTATAAGCTGGTTAAGGTATTAAACCCATGTGACCAGCGGCCTCCCAAACTAACACACGATTCCCAATTCATCCGTTCCCGCTCCCCATCTGGAATCCTTATAACCCCAAAAACTAGAAAATAAGAGCGATCAGACCTGAGAGTGTATGGAATCGATCCGCCTGAAGTTAGATCTCCGCGTCACATAAATGTAACTCCCTATTGCCGCAAAAACCACCAGAATTAGAACGGAGAAGACGAGTCCGGCAACGGCGCTTTCACTCAGACCTCCAGACGAATGCTCTAAACGCTCCCCTGTCTCTGATGGCTTCGCCGCCGGTTCCCCCGCCGGGCTTTTCACGTCCATTCCTGCAGAAGGGCCGAAGAATTCCATGGCGCTCGGTGACATTTCCATTCGCTTTCCTTCGGGAATGCCGCGCACCGAAGAAAGCAGAGGTCATGCGTTCGATCCCTGTATTGCACACATTTGTAGCAAAATGAACATGATTGGCAGAGTGGAAATGCCGAGTAGCCTGTAACTAGCCATGAGTAGAAGAAATTCCCAATAGCAGTGGTTATGCCAAAGCATAAAATTATGGAGTCCGAGGCCCCTGCCATTCTCGCTCATGCTCACAACGGGCTAAGAAACAAACCCATGTTATCAACACACAGACAGCACAATGCCCTACCTTCATAACTACATTGTAAACTAATTTTTGGATCAAGGGTTGAAAATGTTTGAATCGTCTAACATATAATCTAAGGGTTTCACATTATGACACAATGCGGGGGGGGTTGTCTTATTGTGTGCAGTAGTTGGATGACTAAAGCGGGTAGTGCGGGCCAGTTGAGAATCTGATTTCCAGGGCCGTAATCTACTTAGGGACTTTTTGTCATTGTTGCTGTTATCCGGCTTCATGATTTCTGTATTTGATTTTCTTAAATAACATGGATATTCAATAATTTAAAATTATATTTATGTTAATTTTCAAATAAATAGATTAAAGTTATAATTTTTATTTTTATATGGTTTTATAAAATAAATTAAAATTATATATTTTTAATTTGTAAATCAATCATTTAAAATAAAATTTTTATAATTTCAAGTCAATAATTTAAAATTACACTTCTTACTTGTGATCAATAATATATTACACTTCCTCCTTTTTATCAATAATTTAAAGTATAATTTTATAGGTTTCAAAAGAATTTGAAATAAAATTAACTAGCAATTGCCTCTATAAGTGCAAAAATGCATCGAAGGAATAGAAGATTAGCTAAGATCATCTTGAAAAACTAAATCACCAAATATAAAATCTCGTATTTCTAATGTGATAAACATTGGATAAAGATTATTTGAATTTTTTTAAAGAAAATTCTGTTACTAAAAGCAACCTTCTAGTTAAGCGGTTGCTTACTTATTGATAAAAAGGTGCCATTGTGGAATTTGGTTATGCCTGGAGTAAGATCATTGACACAGGTAAATAGTTAAATGACCACATAATTTATAGGGAAAATTGTGAAGACAAAATGGATTAGTTTTCACACCTTTGCTTTGTTCAGTTAGATTAATACTACTTAGAGGACAACTTCAAATAGCTAGACAAAACAATTGACCAAGTAGAGATTTCCCAGGGGAGGCTAGAGCCACTCTTGACTTTCCAAAAGATGATTACAAATCTCACTGGCTTGCCCATGTCCAATGCTTCTCCTCTCGACGAAAGGATCGTTGTAGCAGAAGCCATGTCGAATCAAGGTAGGCAACCTTAATACGAAGGTCCCAAAGGTTGTTTTGAAGGGTTTTGATTATAGTAATTACGGGGATGTCTATGGGGTTTTGGTCCAATATCCTGGAATCAAAGGCGAGGTATGTGATTACTTTGAGTCTTTCAAGAATGCACATGGCAACAATGTTAAGGTTGTTCTAGCCACACATATTGACTTTGATGATAACAAAGGCTCCGGGGGAGTTCACAGAAGATATAGGGCATGTAGATGTCACATGGAAACATGATGGGGAAGTGGTGAGGGTTAATGGGCAACTTGAAATGGTCATATCACGTGATCCAAATATTAGTTCTTGAAAAAAATTTATATATCAAAAAATTTCTCGACAAGTCAAATAAAATGGCAATGTCTATTGTAAGTTTTGAGAAGTTTGAAAATGACAAAAATTTTAAGACCCCATTTCCATAACAGGACAATGGAGGTTGGGTTATCAATATAAACGCCTCCTACTACCCTTATCACCAACATGCATTTGTTGATACTTCACCCAACATCAATTGCCCTCCACTGGCCGACAAGTTCCACCTGAAGTCGTTTCTTGACTTTCGATTTTGCGCATTTTAACCTCCAAGGAGACATTGACCTACAAAGGATTCCCATTTTGTCTTCAAGTGTCCACTAATCGAATCACATGGAGCTACAAAGGCAACTATTATATGACCAAGAGGAGCAAGGGATATGTTTTCTCAAAGGGAAATAAATATTCCAACAACAACACCAAATCCAATTCTAGCTCCCTTCTTTCATCGAAGATAAATCATAGGTGTAGAAATTTATTAATACTGATATGTATTACCGTATTGTCCTGATCTAAAAAATTAATCTTATGTTAAATACAGAATCCTTCCACTTAATTCTTTGCAGAAATCAAATCACCAATTTCAAACACATGAAGAAAATCAATCGCACATAAACAAGATGTTTTTCCAAGAAAGCTTAAAGCTAAAAACCCCAGCTATCATATATTATGTATATCAATGGAATCATGTAAAAATCTCATACAAATCTTAGTACATCAAGCTCTCAGTACAATATACAATCGTCACACACTGTCATGCAGAAATTTTCATATCTATGCACCAATTTCTTGCCTCTTGACAGCCTGCCTCCACTGCGCAATCCCTGTTGAAGAAGACCCCTGAATGAATTCGATCTTACCTTGCTTGCACTGCGCAATCCTCATTGGAAACTCCAATGTCTGTGTAGATGCACTGAATGCATCACTATAGTCACAACAGACAGTCCATCTCACCCTTTCACCTATCTCTCCACTAGGTCTCCACTGGAACTGATATGCAAGTAGTTAATTGTTGTATTTGTTTAGTTGCAAGTGAGTTACTAGTTGTGAATTAATTGACTAATTAATTCACTGAATTGTCACTAGTGAATCTTTAGTTAGAACTAGATACAACTTAGCACAACTGAGTTTAACTCACTTAACTGAGTTAAACTAAATAACAACTCCCATAACTACTCTTCCAACTCTGTCACAACTTTGCCACTTCAGTTCTAACTGAGTCCTCCATGCATGAGTCACCAACCACCCTAGGAATTGCGCAATTCATTCAGCCCACTGATGTGCCACATATGTTCACTGAAATAAAGTGCTCCAAGAGAATAAGTTACTATTTAGAGTCTGATTATTATTAAGGGCTAATAATAATCGACATGCGATCTATTTTTAGATATGTAGTCTAAAAATAGACTTTTCCCATATGTCTAAAAATAGAATCTCATCTATTTTTCCAAATTGATCAACCATCTACAAATAGCCTCCTACAACTTATAGAATATGCTCACCATGTCTAAAAATAGACATACACCTAAAAATAGCCTGTGGGCCCCACTTAGTGAAGGTGCCTACTTTTCACTAAGCTCATCATATTGTTGAATCTCAACACTCCCTCTCAACAAGATAGGGATTATCCTTCACCCTGATCATGCCTCTATGGTATTCGAATTTTCTCCTGTTGAGCGCTTTTGTTAGAATATCTGCATCCTGATCTTCCGTAGGAATGTACTGAAGCAACATGATCTTCCGCTGCACACAATCTCTGATATGATGATACCAGATATCTATATGCTTAGATCTATCATGAAACACATGATTAATCGAGAGTTTAATGCAACTCTTATTATCACAATGTATCACTGTAGGATCTAAATGAGAACCGAACAAACCGACCAGGATCTTCCTCATCTAGATAGCCTCACATGCAGCTTGACTTGTTGCCATGTATTCTGTTTCTGCTGAATTGAGTGCCACAGATCTTTGTTTCCTGTTGTACCAAGAAAATGTTGTAGATCCGATATTGAAAACCCCTCCTAATGTGCTCTTTATGTCCGTTGGGATGCCTTCCCAATCTACATCAGTGAAGCCATGTAACTTCACGTCATTCGTCTGTCTGTACCATAAGCCATACTTAGATGTGCCCCTAAGATACCTCAGGACATGCTTGCCTACCTTCCAAAAGAGATTGGTAGGCTTAAACATCGCTTGACTAAGCTGGTTCACTGCATATCATATGTTCGGTCTTGTATTAACTAAATACATGAGCGAACCCACCAATTGTCGATAAACAGTGGCATCCACTACCTCTTCCGATGTAGCATCCTCTTTCCTCTAATTTCCTAGAAGAGAAGTATCCATGGGCTTGCAGTCCTCCATGTGAAACTTACCAAGTATCTCCCGAGCATACTTGCCTTGAGACACAAACAATTCACCTTCTCGCTGCCATATTTCCAATCCAAGGAAATAATGAAGGAGGCCCAAATCATTCATCTCAAACTCCTTTGCAAGATCTGCCTTGCATGAATGTATCAACTACTCATCACCCGTTAGTATTAAATCATCAACATAAAGAACAATGATTAAAATCTTACCCTCCACCACAATTTGGTATAGGTTTGCATCCACCTCACTCTTGATGAAGACAAGTCCAGTGAAATAGCTGTTGATCCAACTGTACCAAGCACATGGTGCTTGCTTCAACCCATACAACACTCTTTTGAGTTTGCACACATTCGAATCACTGCTGAAGATCTAAAATCCTTCAAGCTGCTCAATGTACACTTCTTCCTCAATGATCCCATTAAGGAACACAGTCTTCACATCCATCTGATGAATGTGCCAACCCATCTGCGTTGAGAGAGCAAGGATGGTCCTTATGGAATAATACCGTGCGACAGGTGCAAAGGTTTCTTCATTATCAATCCCCTCGATCTGTGAGAAGCCCTGGGAAACAAATCTTTCCTTATACTTCTTGACGCTCCCATCAGCAGCTTGCTTTACCTTGTAGATCCATCTTGAACCTACCACTGATTTACCCACCGGCCTCGGAACAATCTCCCAAGCACTATTTCTGACAATGGAGTCATACTCCTCCACCATGGCATCTACCCATGTGGGCTCTTGCACTGCTTCCTCAAAGGAAGATGGCTCTGTCACGATACACTTGCTGATAAGAGCCATGTATCCAGTAAATCGATCAGGTGACGGTCTCTATCTGCGCTGTGTGTAGGGACTCCTACATTCTCTGCCGCATCAAGCTTCAGTCTCTCATATTCTGTGGTACGCTTTCTGCCTATTCTGATGTTTGGTTCTGCATGAGTGGACTCCTCCACTCCATGAATCTCCTCCTGTGGCTGATCCACATCTAGAGGCTCATCTTTGGGAGAAAGTAGCTCCTCTTCTGCATGCAAGTGTAGCTCCCTCTCAAGCGACAACTTCATGGTCTTCACCTCATTGAATTATATATCCCTTCGCACCACATTCAACTGACTGTTTAGCAAATACACACGATAATTATGGGGTGTTTTTGTGTACCCCACAAATATCCCAACTTCTGCAATCGGCTCCAGCTTCTTCCTGGCGCCCTTGCTCAGATGAATGTAAACAGATGAACCAAAAATCTTCAAATGAGAAATATTAGGTTTCTTACCAGTAAAAGCTTCTTCAGGTGTACTCATGCCAAGTAATCTACGAGGACAAATTTTTTGCACATAAACCACAGTGTCGCATGCTTCCACCCACAAGTGCATCGGTAGGCCCTGGTCATGCAGCATAGCTCGTGCAACACCCACGATCGTTATGTTCTTCCTCTCCGCGACCCCATTCTTTTGTGGGTTATGAGGCACTATGAGTTCTCTTCAAATTCCTTCTTTGCTACAGAAGTATTTGAATTCAATCGAGATATATTCACCACCATTGTCACTCCACAGAGCCTTCACTTACTTCCACGACTCCTTCTCCACCAATGCTTTAAACTCACAGAAATTTGAGAATGTTTGATCCTTCTTGTGGATGAAGAAGATCAAACATCTATGAGAATAGTCATCAACAAAAATAACATAATACCATTGTTTTGTTGTTGAAGCTACTGAGAAAGGTCCACACACGTTTGTGTGAATTCTCTCGAGGATCACCAAAGCACGATTCTCCTTCTCATGAAATGTGGTATTCACAAACTTACCCATAGTACATCCCTTGCACTGATCTAGATGCGCAAGAGTACCCTTGGGAATTCCAGTAGAAATTTGCTACAAAATATTCAAGGCGCCATGGTGAAGATGGCCCAATCTCCTGTGCCATAATTCGCCCTCATCCCGGCTCACCACTTCTTCTGCTTTTCCCATCATTGCAGCGCAGCCATCTACCTCCAGCTTGTGGAGATTCTTAACTTGAATCCCTATCCTCTTGGTTTGACCCATTGTTTTATGTCGCAGGAAAGATTTTCCCTCTTGAAAAAAATGTCATAACCTCTGTCCTCCAACATCGCGACTGAGACCAAGTTCTTCTTCAAACTTTGAATATGCATAACATATTTCAATAGAAATGGTTTACCTGACTCCCTCTCAAAGGTAATGGTTGCAATGCCGGTCGCATTGTATCTACCATCGTCGCCCATATCTATATGCATTTGGAGATCCTTCTCCTCCAAGTCACTAAACAACTACTTGTCTTTCGTCATATGGAAGGAAGCACCACTATCAAGATACAACATCGATCCCATTGCGCTTGAAACCAAGCATGCGATCAAGAAGAAATCAAGTTCAAATTTCGAGGCTAAGGCCTCACCAAATGCAGCTCCAGCAACCTTCTTGTTCTTCTTTTTTTGTGGGAAGTTAGTGGCGAGATTCCCATGTTCGTGATAGTGAAAACACTTCACCTTGGACAAATCCAGCTTCTTGCCTTTAGCCTTGGATTTTGGATTGGATTTCTTCCCCTTCTCTTTCCTTGCTTTGGCAGCCAAAGCACAATTCTCTTCATCATCATTCTTTGATGAAGAGCCATCCATATTATTCCGCCTTATCTCCTCCTGCACAAGATCCGACCAAAGTCGTTCCCAATCCGACAGTTTCTCCCGTCCATTGACAGAGTCTTCATAGATGTGCCAAATCTTCGGAAGCCCAAGGAGAGCCAAGCGCACCAAGTCATCATCCACAACTGTAATTCCCACGCTCCCCAGCTCATCCCTACATTGGACAAACTTCGTGAGATATTTTGGAATACTTTCGCCCTTCTCCAATTTGATTTTCCTAAGCTTATCTTTCAGTGCCAACTTCCTATGGTTGCTGCTGCTTTGGAAAAGATTTTTCAAAGCCTTGCACATTTCAAATGGAGTGGGTTTACCGTGAAGGCTTGACACAATATGGTATTTCACACCTTCCAACAGAACTCTTCTTGTCTTTGCTACCTTCTTTTGCTATGCGTCAAGTAATGCAGCATCGCTAGAAGTAGGCTTAGGAACATCGCTATTGATGAACTCCTTCAGACCATTATCTTCAAGCACCGCCTCCATCCTGTCCTTCCAGGATATGTAGTTTGAGATACCCTCAAGGGCATACTCCAACCGCAACCCATTGAAAGCCATTTCAAAGAATACTCAATTGTCGCACTAAGAAATTTCTGCAGCAAATTCGAATTGTCCACCAGCACAAAACTCAACACCGCTTCAATATTGCAATCTCCACTGATTAACACTACTCTTATACCATGTAGAAATTTATTAATACTGATATGTATTACCGGATTCTCCTGATCTAACAAATTAATCTTATGATAAATACATAATCCTTCCACTTAATTCTTTGCAGAAATTAAATTGACAATTGCAAACACATGAAGAAAATCAATTTCACATAAACAAGATGTTTTACCAGGAAAGCTTAAAGCTAAAAATCCCAACTATCATACATTATGTATATCAATGGAATCATGTAACAATATCATACAAAACTTATTACATCAAGCTCTCAGTACAATATACAATCGTCACACACTGTCATGCAGAAATGTGCATATCTATGCGCCAATTTCTTGCCTCCTAACGACCTGCCTCCATTGCGCAATCCCTACTGAAGAAGACCCCTGAATGAATTCGATCTTGCCTTGCTTGCACTGCACAATCCTCATTGGAAACTCCAATGTCTGTGTAGATGCATTGAATGCATCACTATAGTCACAATAGATAGTCCATCTCACCCTTTCACCTATCTCTCCACTGGGTCGCCACTAGAACTGACATGCAAGTAGTTAACTGTTGTATTTTTTCAGTTGCAAGTGAGTTACTAGTTGTGAATTAATTAACTAATTAATTCACTGAACTCTGACTAGTGTATCTTTAGTGAGAACTAGATACAACTTAGCACAACTAATTTTAACTCACTTAACTGAGTTAAACTAAATAACAACTCCCATAACTACTCTTCCAACTCTGTCACAACTCTACCACTTCAGTTCTAACTGAGTCCTCCATGCATGAGTCACCAACCACCCTAGGAATTGTGTAATCCCTTCAGCCCACTGATTTGCCACATACGTTCACTGAGATAAAGTGCTCCAAGAGAATAAGTTACTATTTAGAGTTTGATTATTATTAAGGGCTAATAATAATCGACATGTGATATATTTTTAGATATGCGGTCTAAAAATAGACTTTGCCCATATGTCTAAAAATAGAATCTCATCTATTTTTCCAATTTGATCAACCATCTACATATAGCCTCCTGCAACTCATATAATATGCTCACCATGTCTAAAAATAGACATACACCTAAAAATAGCCTGCGGGCCCCACTTAGTGAAGGTGCTTACTTTTCACTAAGCTCATCATCTTGTTGAATCTCAACAATAGGAATACGAATTATCTTATTGACAACATAAGGTGAAAGCTCACGTAGGTTTAAGATGATTATCTAATCTACTTATAGGGATCTCAGAAGTTTTAGTGGGAAATCATATGACTGATCGCTATACCCCAAAAGCAGTCCACACTCCTCCTTCCATTCTCAGGTGAAATGCGATAGCCATATCTACGAATATGCCAAAGCCACTTGTAAAAATTTAACTGGAGGGAGGCAGATGAAAATGACACACTTCCTAGCCCAATCTCGCAAGAAGACACCTTCAATGTAATTATTAAATATTTTTAATAAAATCAATGTCAATTTTTATGAAATATTAAAATAAAAAGTTGAAATTTTTAAATATTATGTCACACTATTTTTATTTAAATTTTGAATGATATCAATTCAAAAATCATGTGCACATGTGTATTTTTCTTAAAATTTTGAATGATAAAGTTTGAGATGCCAATTATAATTATGTGTCTATTTTAAATAGCATATTTAACAATCCAAATAAGTATGAATCCCATTCTTTTGAAATAAGTTATATTCTAATGTTTTTATAAAATATGTATTATAAATTAATCCTTAATCTACACACCATAAAAATAGAAAAAAAAATTAGGTCTCCTCACACATGTCTTAATTTATTTTGGAGATGTATATATTCATATAACCCTCGAAGATGAAAGATTATAAAAAAAAATGTACTGTTATTGATAAGTGTATATTAAATAAGCCCTTCATAAAAATGAATGCCAAAATGAAATAATGTCCTTCTAAATCTTAAAAATATTAAAAAATTAAAGAGTGGTTGGCCCTTGAGTTTCACTGCCCATGTCTATTTAATTCACATCTCGAGCTAACCCCTTTCGTACACAGTTGGTCTCTTCAATATTGTTGCCCATTTTGGATTTTCAAAAAATTGATCTCATCCAACAAGGGAACTACTGGAGTTTCATGTCTCTGTAACCAGTGCCAAGTCTAGGGCATCCAAGAAGAAGAGGTGGTGAGGCGCCGAGGTCTAGAAGTTGGCTCTATCTCATCTAAGATATTTGATGGTAATGAATATCTTCATTTTTTTAATTAGCAGGTTTATATTATGTAATGAAGTAGATTTTTGACTATTCAATGCTTTTCTTTTATCACAAATGATCACAGATGCAATTTTAACCTCTATTGAAGAGAGTGGTTCTAGAGTTAAAAAGGACCAATATGAAATAATTTTTTCTAAAAAATATTAGATATAATTAATGATTAATATTAAATAATCCATGGAAGTGATCCTCATGCTAAATGAACAATGTTTATTATTAACCTCATTCCCTAATATTAGGTTAGTCATGAAATAGTGATCTCTATCCATCTTATTCGATAACCAATATGGCTCCTATGATTTAAAAAAAAAAAATTTAGAACGTAATCTTACTTTCCAACTTTATAACATAACCTTACTTTCCCTATTTCCCTATCTATATCATAGTAGTAACATGTAACATGAACCCTGTGTATAAATTAATACCTTTGAATAAAGACCACACCTAAATACTATGCTTCCATCATGTAAGACAAAAAAAGGAAATCCCATAATATTTGTGAGAGAAAAATACATATGTTAAAAAATAGATGTATAGTAGGTTGATATTGTTCTCTTGCATCACCTGAAAGTAAATATATTCCACGGAAAAATACATATGCCACATCATAGATGTATAGTACGTTTATCTTGTTCTCTTCCATCACATGACAGCAAGTGTTTTCTTGTCCTCTACACAACTTATGATTCTCTGCCAAGAGTTTTAAATACCACCACACGAATTTTGAAACTCCACAACATATCTCTAGTGACTGTTGCTATTTGCTAGAATTTATTTGGTCCACTTTGTCACACGTCTCATTTTTTATTTCCTTATTTGAAAGCACATGTCTTTTATTTCGTATACATCGATTTACATTTTTCACTCTATACACACATCTGTGTCACGAGCACTAAGAAGCAAGCACTTAATGTTTTCATATCTTCTTACATGTTCAACTTCATCTTGCCACAAAACATCACCTTGGCACAAAATATTATCAACGTAAATAAAGGTTGGTTGATGTTTATGTCAAGAGCAAGAAGAAACAACCTTACCTTCTTTTTTATTTTCATATCTTTTAGTAAAAAACGTTACAACTCATCTTCTCATGGAATATTTACATCTTCCCCAATCATGGAATATTTACATCTTTCTATATTAATTCATGAAAGAGAAACATTTAGAAATATAGTTTCACTCATTGCTAAAAAAATTATGTAAAATAATTAACACATATTTTTTCACTTTCCCATTCCAAGATTAATAACTTATTTCAATGACTCTTCAATTCCAATTGTTTCAACAATAATAAAAACCAGTAATTTTATTTATAACAAATGAATAATAATAATCGTATTTCAAATAAAATTAATAATAATTTATTACATAATATATAATTAATTTATTACATAATATATATAATAATTATTAGTGATTTTATTAATAATAAAGAAATAATAATAACTTTGTTTCAAATAAAATTAATAATAATTCTTTTCATAATATATAATAATATATTCAACTGCGAATTTCATTGAACAGGTGAGACGCGATGGCATCTAGGGTTTATCATGTTTCAAGCTTCCATGCCACCGACCTGCACTCGCTCTGCGCTGATCGATCAAGCAGCTTTGGACTGCTGGCTTCTACCATCGATGCTGAACCGCATGCATTCCATTCCCCTCTGGGTGCTCACCACCCTCTAAACCGCTTCGCTCTAGACAGCAGCGTAGACAGAACTCGGCCCCCTGCTGCGGTGTTTCGTTTCATCCGCCCCCTTCAGATAAAAGAGGCAAAGCCTAAGGACGGAACTGCTGAAAATAATCCATCTTCTCCTCAGGCTGCGGCTCTTGGGAAGAAAGATTATGCTCTGAAAAGCGGCTCAATCCCTTTCAATCCGCTTCAGCCTTCCCAGAATCGCCGATACTCTGTCTTTCATTTTCAGAATTCCTGGAGCTACCTGGATCTGCCTGGAGCGCGCCCCTGGGAGCTCTTTTGGGCGGTAAGAACTGATAAACCCAATGACCATTGGACTCTCACCACTTCTTCTCACCAGCCCAAGCTACAAGTTCAGGAAAAGGCGGATCACCAGAGTACCAGCTTCCTCTCGTCTCAGATTTGCAGAGGAAAGCAGAAGTCTGATCACTCTGCCTCGTTTCAGATCCAGATCTTACTCCTTTTTGGCAAAACTCTGCTACAATGGGTGAGTTCTTCGGATCTAGTGCAGGACCTCAAGCAAATCCTGCAATATAAGCTGGGGATTCCCTATGCATCTCAGCGACTCCTCCACGAAGGTAAACAACTTGAAGATCTTTAGCCCCTTTCTTTTTACAACATTAAGAGAAATGCTTCCATCATTTTTACCCTTCGTTTACGAGGGGGAGCTGTTGGACAGTCATCTTCAGCTACGGCTTTTTCATACGAAGATGCTGTCCATGCTCAGATACCCAAGAAAACAGCTCCACCAGCTCAGGCTCCAAAACCCTTTTTGGTGGACAAACTGGAGGAAACCCCCACCGTTGAAATAATGCATCCAACGCTGGATGAGCAAATACAAAAGTTTGCAGAGCATGCCATTATTTGCAGGTTTAATGGGCTATGGCCACGCATAGAAAACCTCTACCAATGGATTCACTCTAACTGGACAAACAATTGCAAGGTTCTACTCTGCTCAAAGGGTTTCTTCATTGTAGTGTTTGCTTTCAGTGAGGACTACCAAAAAGCATTAACTGAAGGCCCATGGTGTTGGGGCTCAGCAGGGTTATTCCTCACCCCCTGGTTCCCAGATTTCGATCCCTCTACAGCAGTCATCACCAAGCTTCCCATCTGGGTCAGACTTCCTAATCTCCCGGCGCATCTATGGCACTTTGCTGTATTCCAAGGGATCGGAAATACTCTAGGCCGCTTTCTGGATACAGACCCCTCTAGAGGGGAAAAGGGCATATACAACTTCGCCAGAATCTGTGCAGAAATAGACATGAGCAAAGGTCTACCTGATCAGATTAACCTCAAAATTGGAGACTTCCATTGGACTCAGACCCTGGATTACGAGAACACAGCCTTCCGATGCCGGAATTGCCATCACACAGGGCACCTTCAGAGCTCTTGTCCCTCGATGCCTGCCCAAAAGAAGAAAGCCAATCTTAAGCCGAAATCCAAAAGCTGGAAACCTCATGATCCTCCCCCCATGGATGATTTTGATTTCAGCTCAGATGAAGAGGAAGGGGATGCGGAAGGAATGGACGCAAAGCCGACACAGGATCCGCCTTCGGCTTGTCCTCATGATTCTAATGTTCCACCAAACTCACAGAAAAGAACTCATGAGTCCTCTCCCTCGGATTCAGACAAGGAGACCTCTCCATCAGCCCCGCTCAGTTTGCAAATCATGCCAGCTCAGCAGAATCATCTTGGCTGGGTCAAAGTTGGTAAAAAGAAAGGAAAAAAATGTTGAATAGTTGATTCTACCCACGCTGGGTAGATTCCCTTGTTCAGCTCTTGTTTCTCTGTTTTTGTTACTTCTTGCTTATCACTGCTCTCTTTTTGTTCTCACTTAGGGGCCGAGGTGGATAGTTTATCCTTTCCGGCTGCCCATTCTCTTGCTTCTCTTGGTTGTAATTTCATATTGTACCATACGTTCTCTTAATAGAATTAGTTTTACGGAGAAAAAAAATAAATATATATTCAACTGCGCGTACACTTCCAAATTTATCCAATTTTTCTTTGCTTATTGGAGTTGAAATTACGAATGACATTAAAATATCCATCTTTTATATATGGAAAAGTTCATAATAGCTAATCCGAAAACAAATCGCAGAACTGTCACTATGATTTTGTAAGGATTAAGCGATGAGGGGAAACATGGTTCTAGTTTAAACTTTACACACCATTAAAAGGGAAAATAGATTATAAATCTGTTTAAACAGTTTAGAAGCATAAAAAACAGGAATACAACCAAAATGTTATGTTTTTAACTTTGTTATCATAATTTCCAGCCATTTTTATAATGTTTCTCTTTGTAATTTTAAACAATCCATATAATTTGTTATAATTTGTTTAAGTCTAGATTAGTGTTTTGTACTTACCTAATAAATTTAAAAGATTCAATTTGAGAGAAAAAGTTAAAACATTAGAGAAACTTTCACTATCAATTGCATGGTTTCTCTAATTTTATTTTTCATCTTTTTTTTTTAATCTAGATCAGTAAAATGCTGAAGATATTCTACTAATCCATTCATTTCCAGAGATTAAATGTGGCAGCTGCATTTAATGATAACTAGTTTTTAATTATTTAAAAGGCATTTTAATTATTGGTTTTAAGAAAAGACTAGAACTATTAATGTTTTGCTGAAAAGTTATTTTCATTAGTGATTAATTGTGAATAATAAAAATCAATTATAGAAAGTGAGTCCATAAAAAGTAAAAGCTCATGGTAAATGTTTTCCAAGAACTGGAAGGTGGTTTGGACAGTTGGAAGCTCCTCTAGGGATAAGACACTGATCCCAGTGAGGAGTAGGGTTTCTGGGGATGGAGCAAGGAGAGTGTAGATTTTCCTGAGCTGGTAGAGACCAGTGGAAAAACACTCAGAAATCCTGATTTTAATTTATAGTACTGACTGGACTAGGAGTCTTGAGGTCACAACAGAAATTTCCACTGTCAACCCATACCTTTCAGGAGTGGAGCACGGGGGCAAGAGGAGGACGTAATCGCCCCTCTTCATGGTTGGGAGGACCACAACTAAAAACTACAGAATTAGATAAGTAACTGTGTGTTTTCAGTGAGTTAAGCACTACATTACTTTTACACTATGTATGTACAAGTATTTGTTTACTAGTGATAGTAACAATGGGTATATTTTAGGAAAAGTGCTGAGAGAGAATGGTACTAATTTTTATTGTTATTATCTCATTATGTATTTCACCAGAAAAGAATGGGTATTATGATTATATGTAGAACTTTCATTACATTGAAAGCTTAGTATTTGTGATTGTGTCAAGAAAGGAATGGAATATCTAAGTTCCAGTTTAAACAACAATGGCTGTCAGGTGTAGGAAATGGGAAAAATAAGATTTCTAAGTTACATGTATAAATATAAATTTCACAGTAAAATTCATACTTAGCAAGCTATAGATAAGTTAAGGAATGAACTGAAAACTGTGTAAAAAGTAGGAGATTATATTTATATCCTGTAGAGAAAGAATCACACATATACATGCTTAAAGAAGTTTTATTTTGATAAATATTAGAGGGTACTGTCGGTCGAGGGTACAGGGTGGAACCCTAACCCAGGACACATTGTCCCTCAAGCACAACTATACACGGACACTATGGGTGGTTAGGTCACAAAGATAATTACCTAAGGAAGAAAGAGTTATATTGTAAACAGAGAAATTAAAATTGGAGTTTCCTTTTAATTACTGTAAAGACAGAAAAAACGTTACAGAGTTAAGATCGACTTCTGAGCTTAACTGTGTATTATTAAAACGAATGAACAAAGGAAATAAATATAATGAAAATTGGAGCTAGAATATGTTCATACTTTTTCTAGAATAAGCTCTTCATATCATTAAACAACGAAAGGCAACTATGTATCAAATATTACATACATTCCAAACAAGTAATAACTGTTGCAAAACAAAAACCTTACGACATCCTCCCTTTCAATACTTCAACTGATTAAGAGTTGAAACCCTCGATTGTTCTAAAATGCATGTTGAGTAATGAGTAAAGAAGACTACGGTAAACCCTTCTTAAAAAAAGTACATGGATTTAATACAACAGAGGAAAGTATCTGAGGCCCAAGGGTTCTGGCCAGAATCTGCCTCTTAAAATTTCACAGTATATATATAAACTTAAACATAGCCTAAACAATGCTGACAGACTACTCAATAGACAGAGCCAAGTAATGGGTTTCTAAACCCCATAAAATTGCTAGAAGATTCGCTTGAGATAGATAGGCTTCTGAGTCTGAATGAAGACATTATGAGTACTTGTAAGTGAGTGCAATGTATTAGCCATGCGCCGGAGCATATGGAAACTCAAGTGATGTTTCGAAGCATGAAAGCAGCCAACGGAGGAAGAGCAGACCTGAAAATGATAGCCATGCAAAATTAAAATAGTAAGGAGAGTATTCCAGACGTTAAGCGTATAGCTATCCAAACAGAGAATTCTGTGTTAAAATAATTAAAGGATGGATAGGGTATTTATACCTGTGAAGAAGAAATTCACCATAGCAAATAAATCCTGGTGCCGAAATCCTTTACCATCGTGAAACAGAGTTGATGAGGAACTCGAGATAAGAGATTAAGCCCTGAGAATAAATATGCATACAAATTAAAGGCCGAATAGGCTAGGGAAGCAGAAGTATTTTTACCTGAGCTGTGGTGAGGAGCATAGGAATGAAAATGGAAAAAACAGCCACGACAACGGAGGTCTCAATACACCTATAGCTCACTGCATTTGGAAAAAAGAACCTCAAAACCATCCCGATGCAAGCCAACGGGCGTTTCACCTTTGAGAACCTTCCATATCAGAGTGAAGAATCAATAATGGCAGAACTGAAGCTCAGGAGAAAATCACAACAGCGACAATGTCTCAGAGCGGAAGTGTTAATTCACAAGCGCAATGACAAAGGCCCGGTAAAACCTAGGGTTTGCGGGGTTTACCATATGAATTCCCGCCTAAAATGACGATCGTCGATCGCCCAGAAACCAACGGTGTATATCTCAGGGTAGTTCATCGAAAAATGCAAAGATCATGATGAATCTCACATCTGTCTGGTGATATTAATATCCAGTACTTGTTGCATTTATTTTCCCTGGTGTGCTAGGCATACCTCGGTTGTATCAAGGTTAAAATATCTTGCCATAAGCAGGTTGAAATCCATACGCAATCATTAAGGTTAAATGTCATCGGATTAATACATTACACCTTAATCAAAATCATATAATTATGACAAGACTTCCCATGGTAAGAGAAGGTTAAAGTTACATGGTTTTAGAAATTTATATTATTGTAGTTCAATGTAGAATGGTAAGTTTAGCTTTGGGTAATGTAAGAAGTAAATTTTTTTTTTTTTAATATTTTTGGTGTATGTATGTCACAAGTGGTATCAGAGTAGCGTTCATACGCTGATATCCTAAGGGTCAACTAACAAATTACGTTGTGTGTATACTGATGCACAGAATAGAAGCATAATAGTAAAACATCATGAGAAGGGAATCAACGCAACAACCACCCCAGGACACTGGGGAACCCAAAACACAACCAGTAGTGAGCCCTGAGATGTGGGTTCAACTGAGTATGGATTAGCACCAGCAAACAAGTAGATTGCTGGAGGAACATCAGCATCAAACCAACATATTGTTGAATACAATACAACAACTACAGGAAGAGATGGTGCGAGTTCGAAGGGATAATGAACGATTAATGCAAGAGAAATAAAAGATACTTAAGAGCCTGTCAGAGAAACAAAATTAAGAAATGGAACACCCCAGTGCTGATAGGAACATGCAAGAAGGTGATGAGTGAAAAAAAAGGGAACACGCAACTGACGGAGTGGAAAGAAGCCCTTCTCAATGAAGCAATAAGAACAAAAACTATAATGAAGCATAGTATGGCAATGTGTCAGATCAACAAGAAGTTAAGAAGCAAAACGTGGAACTTTAGGGGGAGTTTTGGAAAATAAAACCACCAACATTTGATGGTGAAGCTGAGGAAGTGGCAGAGGCATGGTTAATAAACATGAACAAATATTTTTAGGTGTACGAGTACAACAGCAACCTGAAGGCTAGATTGGCCATATATCAATCAAGAGAGAAAGTCGCTCTGTGGTGGGAAGAAGTGAAGAATGTTCACAGCATTGAGGACCAAGATGTTACTTAGGAATCGTTCCAGCAATACTTTAAAGACAAGTATTTAACAGAACGTTTCTACGATGAGAAAGCTAAAGAATTTCATGACTTGAAGATGGGACAGATGACTATGGACGAGTACATCACCAAGTTCACCTCCCTGTTACGATATGTTCCATATCTCCGAGAGGAAAAGGCTAAAGTGAAAATATTTCTGAGCAGTTTTCCAACACATATGAAAGAGCGAATTGAATTTGTAAATCCCAAAACCATGGAAGAAGCCATTCGTAAGGCACAAATGTGCTATCAACAGTCCAAGGCTAAAGGGGAGGTTGGAAAAAGTTGGCAGCCAAGAAAAGGACAGAAAAGCAGCTCCAACTACAAAGGAGCCAAAAGAAATAAATTTAAGAATTCCGTGCGAAGTTCTGTCAGCAAACAATTTGGCAGAAATCATCAAAGAACCCGTTGGCCAGCAGAAGAGAAGCCTATAGAGGCATCCAGCAAACCTGAGCAAGGGCAGGTGACCAAGCCACCCCTATAGTGTTGGGGGTGTGGTGAGACACACTATTATAAAAACTGCCCACAATGAACAAGAAATGACTCAGTTGAAAATTCGAAGGAGGCTTCTACAGTAGGCGATGTGGAAACATTCCTCGTATCAACGCAGCGTTGGAGGATCGACAGGCAGATTATCAACCAACAATGATTGAGTTGGAAGGTAAATTACTGTCTCCATCTGTTTCAATTTTGGTAGACCCAGGTGCAAGTCTAAGTTATGTTAGTCCCAAAATAGTCGAAATTTGTAAATTAAAAGGGAAAAAAATAAAAAACCCATGGCTGGTATAGCTAGCCACAGGAGAAAAAAGAAAGGTAACTCCCAAGATTCTAAATTGTACATTAGAAATTGCAGAACAATAGTTGAATGTGGACCTGAACATATTGCCATTAGGGTCTTATGATGTTTTGCTGGGCATGGATTGGCTGGAAAAAAATTGGACCTTAGTGGACTGCAAGGAAAATATTATTTATTACAGAATGCAAGATGGAACACGAAAGGAAATTCAAGGAATAAAGAAGCCACTATAGCTACGTCCAATTACAGCATCCCAAATGAATAAATGTATGAGGAAGGGATGCCAGATATATTTTATTTAGGTGGAATATGCTAATTCCAAGGAAAAGTCACCTATGATGGAAAACATACCAGTGGTACAAGATTTCAAGGATGTTTTTCCAAAAAATATCCCTGGATTACCACCAAGATGAGATATCGATTTTACTATAGAGTTAATGTCAGGTGCATCTCCTGTGTCAAGGGCTCCTTACAGAATGAGTGTTCCAGAACTAACTGAATTAAAAATGCAGTTACAATAAATGTTGGACAAAGGTTACATTCGTCCAAGTGTGTCCCCCTGGGCAGCACCAGTGTTTTTTGTTATTTAGAAAGATGGAACCATGCGAATGTGCATGGACTATTGACAGCTCAATAAATTAAAAGTTAAAAATAAATATCCTCTACCAAGGATTGATGATCTGTTCGATCAAGTGAAGGGGGGCATTGTATTTTCAATGATAGATTTAAGATCTAAATATCACCATATTCGAATCAAGGATGAAGACATTTGCAAGACTACATTCCATACCAGGTACAGGCATTATGAATTTGTAGTGTTACCCTTTGGGGTAAAAAATGCACCAACAACCTTTATGAGGTCAATGCATGGTATATTTCATCCTTTCTTGGATAATTTTGTACTTATATTTATAGATGACATTTTAATCTATTCTAAAAACCAGGAAGAACATAAGGAGAATTTAAGGATTGTGTTGGAAATGCTAAGAAAACACCAGCTGTACGCTAAGTTCAGTAAATGTGATTTCTTTAAAACAGAAATCCAATACCTAGGCCATGTCATTTCAGCAGAAGGGATTGCTGTTGATCCAGAGAAAATCAAGACAATCATGGAATGGCGGGTACCCTAGAATGTGGCAGATATTCGATCCTTTATGGGATTAGCTTGGTACTATTGGAGATTTATTGAGGGATTTTTCAGAATTGATATTCCCATTACCTCCTTGCAGAGAAAAGGAAAATTCTTTAAGTGTATTGTTTAGTGCCAAAACAGTTTCTAGAGGCTGAAGCAATTATTGACCACTGCACCAGTGTTGAAGGTAGTTGACCCCATCAAAGAATTTGAAGTTTGTACAGATGCAAGTAAAGAGGGTGTTGTGGAAATTTTATCTCAAGAAGGAAAAGTAGTGGCATATGAGTCAAGAAAGTTGAAGGAACATGAAAAAAGGTACTCAGCCTATGATTTATAATTAACAACAGTAGTACATGCGCTCCGATTATGGAGACACTACTTGTTGGGTAAAACGTTTGTGCTAAAGACAAATCATAGCAGCTTGACTAGTTATTTCAAACAAGCTGATTTAAACTCCAGATAGGCAAGATGGAATTCCTTTCTAAGTGAGTTTGATATCGACATCTAGCACGTGAAAGGTAAGGAAAACCGGGTGGTTGATGCTTTAAGTAGAAAGTTGCATTGTGTCTATGAGCTTTACTACAATCAACTTGAAAATAAATTCTTAGATCAAGTAAAAGAAGAAGCACAGAAAGATCCGGAATATCAATTCCTATGGCAGCAAATGGAAGAAAACAGAAAATAAGGAAGCACTTCTGAATATGGAGTTAACTAAGAACAAATGCTAACCTTTAGGGGAAAGCTGTAGGTACCAAATCGTGTGGAACTTAAAGAGTTAATCATGGATGAATACAATCAGAGTAACTATGCAGGACACCCAGGATACTAGAAAATGTTAACAGCTATTAGAAAGGTATATTTCTGGCCTGGTATGCGTAAAAATATTGTGGAATATCTAAATAAATGTTTGGAGTGTCAGCAGGTTAAGGTGGAGCATCGACATCCTGCAGGATTGTTGCAGCCCATACCAATACCTGAATGGAAGTGGGAGGTCATATCCTTGGACCTCATTACAGGTTTACCACGGTCAAAAAGGCACAATGACTCCATCATAGTGGTAGTTGATAGATTGAGTAAATATGCACATTTTATACCTGTGCAGTCTACTTACAAGACTGTACAGATAGCAGACATTTTCATGAGAGAAATTTTCAGGCTGCATGGTATTATGAAGACAGTTATCTCAGACAGGGATGTTAAGTTTACATCAACATTTTGGAAGACTCTGTTTACAGGTATGGGGACCCAAATAAACTTTAGTACAACTTATTATCCCCAGACAAACGGTCAAACAGAGCGAGTAAACCAAGTGTTGGAGGACATGCTGCGCATGTATGTGATGAAGCAGCCAACCAAATCGGAAGACTACTTGCATCTGGTTGAATTTTCTTACAACAATGGTGATCAGGAGTCCCTTAATATGAGTCATTTCGAAGCCCTATATGGGAGGCAATTTCGCACACCCATAAATTGGAGTAGTCCCGAAACAAAATTAATGTTGGGATTAGAAATGCTTGCTGAAATGGAATTGGAAGCGAAGAAGATAAAACAAAATTTGAAGGCTGCACAAGATCGACGAAAGATCTATGGAGATAATAAGAGGAATTATGGGGAATTCGAAGTGGGACACCATGTGTATGTGAGGATCAAACCTAAGAGGAGTACCTTGCGGTGGACCTCTTGTGCCAAGTTGGCTCCCAGGTTCTGTGGACCCCTTCCAAATTTTGGAAAGGGTAGGACCTGTTGCCTATCGGTTGGCTTTACCCAGTCACATACAAGTACACAATGTGTTTCATGTATCCCTGTTGAAGTGTTATGTGCATGATCAAAAGCACATAATTCATTGGAAAAATATACATGTAGGATAGAATTAAAAATCCTAACTTGAAATACCATTTTTTTTAATGAGAATTTGACAAGGAACTTTATTGTTTGCAGGTAGAGCCAGACGGTGAGTTTCTGGTCCAGCCACAACACATACTTGACCGGAGAGAAATTATGCTCCGGAAGCGAGTCAACACCCAGGTTAAAGTGCAGTGGAAGCACTTATGCCCGGATGAGGTTAATTGGGAGGACGAAAGATTTGTGCATCAGGCTTACCCAAAGCTCTTTTCTGAGCTAGAGTGAAACACCGAGGATGGTGTTACTTCCAGGGGGGGAGTTGTGATAGCTACATTTAATTATAACTAGTTGTTAACTGGTTAAAATACATTTTAATTATTGGTTTTAAGAAAAGACTGGAACTATTAATGTTTTGCTGAAAAGTTATTTTCATTAGTGATTAATTGTGAATAATAAAAATTAATTATGGAAAGTGAGTCCATAAAAAGTAAAAGCTGATGGTAAATGTTTTCTAAGAACTGGAAGGTGGTTTGGACAGTTGGAAATAATTACCTGTTCCTCTAGGGATAAGGGATTGATCCCAGTGAGGAGTAGGGTTTCTGGGGATGGAGTAAGGAGAGTGTAGATTTTCCTGAGCTGGTAGAGACCAGTGGAAAAACACTCAGAAATATTGATTTTAATTTCTGGTACTGACTGGACTAGGAGTCCTGAGGTCACAACAGAAATTTCCAATGTCAACCCATACCTTTTAGGAGTGGAGCACAGGGGGAAGAGGAGGACGTAATCGCCTCTCTTGATGGTTGGGAGGACCACAACTAAAAACTGCATAATCAGATAAGTAACTATTTGTTTTCAATGAGTTAAGCACTGCATTACTTTTACACTATGTATGTATAAGTATTTGTTTACTAGTGACAATAATAATGAGTATATTTTAGGAAAAGTGATGAGAGAGAATGGTACTAATTTTTATGGTTATTATCTCATTATGTATTTCACCAGACAAGAATGGGTATTATGATTATATGAAGAACTTTCATTACATTGAAAGCTTAGTATTTGTGATTGTGTCAAGAAAGGAATGGAATATATAAGTTCCAGTTTAAACATCAGTGGCTATCAGGTGTAGGAAATGGGAAAAAGAAGATTTCCGAGTTACATGTATAAATATAAATTTCACAGTAAACTTCATACTTAGAAAGATATAGATAAGTTAAGGAATGAACTGAAAATTGTGTAAAAAGGAGATTATATTTATATCCTGTAGAGAAAGAATCACACATATACATGCTTAAAGAAGTTTTCTTTTGATAAACATTAGAGGGTACTGTCGGTCGAGGGTATAGGGTGGAACCCTAACCCAGGACACATTGTCCCTCAAGCACAACTATACACGGACACTATGGGTGGTCCGGTCACCGAAAATAATTACCTAAGGAAGAAAGAGTTATATTGTAAACAGAGAAATTAAAATTGGAGTTTCCTTTTAATTACTGTAAATATAGAAAAACCATTACAGAGTTAAGATCGACTGTTGAGCTTAACTGCGTATTATTAAAACGAATGAACAAAGGAAATAAATATAAAGAAAACTGGAAGTAGAATATGTTCATAATTTTTCTAGAATAAGATCTTCATATCATTAAATAATGAAAGGCCACTATGTATCAAATATTACATACATTCCAAACAAGTAATAACTGTTGCAAAACAAAAACCTTACGACATCCGCCCTTTCAATACTTCAGTTGATTAAGAGTCGAGATTTAGAGTTGAAACCCTCGACTGTTCTACAATGCATGCTGAGTAATGAGTAAAGAAGACTACGATAAACCCTTATTAAAAATAATACATGGATTTAATACAGCAGAGGAAAGTATCCGAAGCCCAAGGGTTCTAGCCAAAATCTACCTCTTAAACTTTCACAACATATATATACACTGAAACATATCCTAAACAATGCTGACAGACTACTCAATAGACAAAGCCAAGTGATGGGTTTCTAAACCCCGGAAAATTGCTAGAAGATTCGCTTGAGAGAGATAGGCTTATGAGTCCGAATAAAGACATTATGAGTACCTATAAGTGAGTGAAATGTATTAGCCATGCGTCGAAGCATATGGAAACTCAAGTGATGTTTCAAAGCATGAAAGCGACCAATGGAGGAAGAGTAGACCTATAAACGATAGCCATGAAAAATTAAAACAGTAAGGAGAGTATTCCAAAAATTAAGCGTATAACTATCCAAATAGAGAATTCTGTGCTAAACTAATTAAAGGATGGATAGGGTATTTAGTATTTATACCCGTGAAGAAGAAATTTTCCATGGAAAATAAATCCTGGTGCCGAAATCCTTTACCACCACGAAATAGATCAGTCGATGAGGAACTCGATATAAGAGATTAAGCCCTAAGAATAAATATGCATAAAAAGTAAAGTCCGAATAGGCCAGGGAAGTGGAACTATTTTTCCCTGAGCTGCGATGAGGAGCATAGGAATGAAAATGGCAAGAACATCCACGACAACAGAGGTCTCAATACACCTATAGCTCACTATGTTCGGCAAAAAGAACCTCAAAACCATCCTGCGGCAAGCCAACAAGCGTTTCACCTCTGAGGACCTTCCATATTAGAGTGAAGAATCTATAATGGTGGAGCCGAAGCTCGGGAGCAAATCACAGCAGTGACAATCTCTCAGAGCGGAAGTGTTAATTCACAAGTGCAATGACAAAGGCCTGGTAAAACCTAGGGTTGGCGGGGTTTACCATGTGAATTCCCTCCTAAAATGACGATCGTCGATCACCCATAAACCAACGGTGGAGATCTCAGGGTAGTTCATCTAAAAATGCAAATATCACGATGAATATCACATCTATCCGGTGATATTAATATCTAGTACCTGTTGCATTTATTTGCCTTGACGTGCCAGACATACCTTAGTTGTATCAAGGTTAAAATATCTTTCCATAAGCAGGTTGAAATCCATACGCAATCATTAAGGTTAAATGCCGTCGGATTATTACATTACACCTTAATCAAAATCATATAATTATGACAAGACTTCACATGGTAAGCGAAGGTTAAAGTTACATGGTTTTATAAAGTTATATTATTGTAGTTCAATGTAGAATGGTAAGTTTAACTTTGGATAATGTAAGAAGTAATTTTAAAAAAAAATATTTTTGGTGTGTGTATGTCACATCAAACCACTAATTTTCATGATCTATGACAATTTGGAATATTTGCAAAATGTTTGGAACCACAAGAAGCGCTATAGTGATTCAGTGTGCATTCCCTATTTCCTTCCTTCATGAATTAGTACACTAATCTGGAAATATATCTTTCTTCCAAACACCGTAAAAAATATATATATATATATTTTATATAGAAGTTTTCATAATGCTATAAAAAAAATTTAATTAAGAAATTTTGATGCAAAATCAAATTTAATTCCCTAGTACATGAATTCTTTTAATTTCAATAACCGTGATGAGCTTCAAGGCTAACATTGTTCAGTCTACGGTTTGTTGTGATGAATTTTTATAACAAAAAAATGAAAATATATTCAATTTCCTTGGTAACCCAAATTAACAATATATCGGTGATCTGGAATGATATCTTTCAGTGAAACGCTGTAAAAAGGGAATAACTTATATTTCATATTAATAATTTCACAATACTATAAAAAAATTGTTAAAAAATTAATGGGGAAAACAAATTTTATTCCATCCTAAATTTGAAATACATTCAATTTCATCCCATAGAAAAAATTAACAATACACCTATGTTTTTTCACATAATAGAATTATGGTCAAAATTTTTATTCAGGGTGGATTGAAATTAAAATTAAAATGAAGACCATATAAAAAAAATCCATCATAGTCTCTTAGTAAAGAACCAATGGGTGAATTGAAATTAAAATGAAGACCTAGACAAAAAATAGATCCATAGTTTTTATTCAAAACTAGGACACCAAGAGGTGGAGGATATCTTATATTGGTCATCCATAACCACTTAGAAAATTTTGATGTGGTTGGATTTTTACATAGTAAGTTTTTTTTTAATAAAAGGTTGTTTAGATCTATGTCATTTCAATATTTTTGAAGGTTTGGGGTCACTTCAAAGGCTTCAAAATCCTTGAAAATCAATTGGGATGTGGAAGAACTATGCTTTTTAAACTTTGAACCATAAACCTATACCTAGGATCTCAATTTATACATATATATAATTTTGGGTAATTTTTATTCCACACAGAGGTGGCATATAGGTGGCATATAAATTATATGGGTCATCCAATACATTTAAGAAAATCTCATTGTCACTTAGATTTGATGAAGTAAAAAATTCATAGAAGTATAGGTCTGGGAAATTTCATGATTTTTCAAGGTTATAAAGGATTTCAGAGGCCTTGCAAAAGAAAATCTCATTGTCACTTAGATCTGATGAAGTAAAAAATTCATAGAAGTATAGCAGGATTTTTCTAGGTTATAGAGGGTTTCAGAGGCCTTGAAAACCCTTGGGGTGTAAAGTAACTATGCCTTTGGATTTCTGCATGTCAACATATACCAAGAATTTAAATTTTGGCATGAAATTTGATAGCAAAGTCGGTAGATGGATAGTTTTGGATAATCTTTATCATAGAAACAAGTGGCATATCATATGGCATATCCCAAAAATTCTAGAGAATTTCTTGTCTTTATGGCCACTGCAGTAGAAAAATCGCCAACATTCATGACCTTAATTTTGTTCTGGATTTGTGCATTTCTCACTCCGTCAAATTGCAAGACGCCATTGTTGGAGGCCTGCTGCTCCCATGACCATTCATCTGGCTCTATCTTTAATAGCCATAATTTTCTCATTTTAAAATTGAAAAATATTTCGTCAGGGATAATAAATATCATGGATTTTTTAAAAATGTCCGGCGACTCTTCATAGGGAATTCTATTATATTATTATTGTTATTATTTAAACTGGTAAAAATCAAAATTTAAATTTCTTTTGACAGGTAATTTTACCGTAGCACTTTTCTGATGTGTTATAGGACCCTTTTCCTTCTCGTCTTTACCCTAGTTCATGAAAATTCAACTGAAAAATGTTAGTCTAGTCCTTAATTTCTTTTTCTGGATTTTCGTTTTATAGTTGTGGAGCTCTGTGAAAAATTCAGGAGCATCGACATTCTTAAACGATGATTCTAACAAATCCCATTGGGGCTGAAGTTGGCTAGAGCGCTGGATGGCTACAAGGCCATGGGAAAGAAAAACCGTGGAAAAAAAACTGCAGAAGGGAAGATGAAATGGCAGAGAAAATTGTAGAAGTCGATATGGCAAGATAAAATTCAACTACAAACAAGAAAACACGCCAACATTCACAACCCCCACCAAATAGTTTCTTGTATTCCCCTGGTCTATATCACATTATTATCAATCATACACAGACAGACAGAGCAAGAAACAAAACAGAGGAACTCTTTTTAATTTATTCAACTCTTCTCTATCCATTCATCTCTCTAAACAAAAGAAATTACATTCCTTTTAATACAAAATGGCCGAGGCTGAAGATTTAATGTAATTCAATACAGGAATGGACATATAACAACCAAATGTCATTCGACTCTGATCTGTTGTTTATACACGACACAACGTACAAAAACATAAATAACCAGACTTGAAATATTATGGGTTCTGCTTGCGAAACCCATTGCGTCCATGCCTCCATCGCAAATCGCAAATCAGCGATCAACTTTTAACATTGCGGGATATGGGAAAACCTTAAATCCTTGTGATTGCGATGTGCGATGGCACTTATCGCATCACAACTTAAATCATTTACTTTGCGGGTGCTATCCTCCTGAGCTTGCAGGAGCTTATGTGTGCTATCCTCCTGAGCTTGCCACATGCCATTGCGATCGCATTGCAACTCAAATAACATAACTTGCGGGCGGCTAAAAGGTAAGTCTTAAAATATGCGAAGTGCGAACTGTGCGTGGCTTAAAAAGGTAAAAATTAAAAGGTGCGAAGTGCGAGCTACGGGCACGCTAAAAGGTAAATGCTGTGAAATGCGAAATTTATAATTTGCGATGTGCGATGTCGATGTCGCATCGCAACATCGATGTCGCATCGCAACATCGCAAGGTTTTGGTGCAGGGCTTAAAGTTAAATTTTAAAAGTTGCGAAGTGCGGTGTACGAGCAGTTAGTGCAAAAAGCGAAAGGTAAGGAATAAACAGAAATGCAAATGTTTGTGGTGGATTGGTAATGCGGCGATGGTTGGTGGGTTCCACCGATATTGCATCGGTTGAAACTTAGCATTCGGCGAAAGGCTTAAGAGTTAAACCTTAAAATTTGTGGGCTGTGGTATGCAGGAAAATGAGGTAGGTGAATGCGACAGATAATAAATAAACGCAGAGTAAGGTCGGGTACTCTATTTTCTGGATTTTGAGTAAAACACCTGCGGATTTGAAATTTTAACTTGTCGTTCCCTACGACACAAAAATTCAATGTAAGTATGGTTTTTCTGAGTCTTTATTCATGGCGGTGGTTGCGAGTATTTCCAACACTCCCCCTTAATCACAACTACTGCCATCGGCCATTCCTAGACACTGTCTGAGATAAACAAAACTTTTATATCCCAATGGCTTTGTGAGGATATCTGCAAACTGTTCCTCTGACCTGTAATGCTGCAACACAATTTCATCATTGTTAACTAATTCTCTTATGAAATGGTATTTGGCATCAATATACTTTGTTCTCTTGTGGAAAACATAATTCTTTGACAATGGAATTGCTAAGCTATTATCACAGAAAATTGTGGTTCCTTTGTCTTGTTCATGACATAAATACCTCAACATCCCTCTCATCCAAACTGCTTGACATGTTGCTGCTACATATTTAGCTTCTGTTGTTGATAGTGAAACTATTGCCGGCTTCTTGGAAGCCTATGAAATGGCTCTCGATCCCAAATGAAAACATACCCTGATGTGCTTTTTCTGTCATCAACACTTCCAGCCCAATCACTATCAGTGTAATGAATCAACTTAAAATCATCAGTTTTGGAGTATAGAATACCATACTCCTTTGTTCCATTTACATACTTCAATATTCTCTTGGCTGCTTTCCAATGTGTCTCCTTGGGTGTCTCCATGAATCTAGATGTTAAACTTACTGCATACATTATATCAGACCTAGTTATAGTCAAATACATTAGACTGCCAACCATGCTTTTGTACAATGTCAGATTGACATTCTTGCTGCAATCTTCCTTGCTCAACTTCAACCCCATGACAGTTGCAGTTGATAATGGCTTGTTGTTCTGCATATTGAACCTTTTTAAAACTTCTGCAACATACTTTGCTTGGGAGATAAAAATTCCATTTTCTGTTTGCTTTACTTCTATGCCCAAAAAATATCTTAATAAACCCAAATCAGTCATTTCAAACTCATTTTTCATGACTGCTTTGAAATCAGCAATGAGAGAAACATCATTTCATGTAAAAATCAAATCATCTACATACAAAACAACAATAAGAATTTTACCGTCATTTTCTTTGATGTAGAGTGTGGGTTCACCATCACACTTTTCGAACCCATTGTCCATCAGGTAAGCATCAATCATGTTGTACCATGCTTGTGGTGCTTACTTCAACCCATAAAAAGCTTTCTGCAACTTACACACCATGTTTTCTTGGCCCTCTATCTCATCGCTAGGAGGTTTTTCAACATACACCTCCTCTTTCAGCACTCCATTCAAGAATGCTGAGTTCACATCCATTTGATAAGATTTCCATTTTTGTTGTGCTGCTATTGACAACACTGTCCGCACTGTCTCCATCCTTGCAACTGGTACAAAGGTTTCCTCATAGTCTCTTCCTTGCTGCTACTTGTAGCCTTTGACAACTAGCCTTGCTTTGTGCCTTTCTATCTTGCCTTCAATGTTTCTTTTGGTCTTATAGACCCATTTCACTCCAATAACTTATTTTCCTTGTGGGAGGTCCACTAACTCCCATGTGTCATTCTTTTCTGTTGCTCCTATCTTTTCATTCATTGCTTCAATGCGCTTTTCTTCTTTGACTGCATCTTCAAAATGGATTGGGTCATCAACATGAAAAAATAATGAAAATAAAGAATTCAGACCAACATTATTATCAACTTCTTCTTGCTCATAAATTTCAATTAAATTTCTGAGTCTTGTTCTTCTTGTATTTGATGAATATGTGCTTGGAGTTGCACTTGAACTCGAGGGAGTAGCTGATCCCTGTGGTGTGCTTGGAGAAGCACTTTCTTGGTTTCTCAATGTTGTTCTATTGCTTTCTTGTCGTGTGCTATGTTGAGCTTGTGTAGGTGGAGGAGGAGCCACCGTTGAGTAGTTGCATGCTGCAGTCCATTTATCTTTCTCTTCATGAGACATACATGTCTTCACATTTATTGTCTTCTCTAAAATTCCATCCCAAGCTTCTTCTTCTATGAACTGAACATCTCTGCTGATTATTACTTTCTTGGTTGATGGATTATAGAGCTTGTAAGCCTTGGATTCATCACTGTATCCAAGAAATATATGTTTCTCCCCCTTGCTGTCCAACTTCTTCCTTCACTGATAACAATGTTACCGATGAAACGGGAACTATTACCTCAAAACGGGAACTCTAGCCCAAAAAGAGACAAAAAACATGAAAAAACGCCCCAAAAACAAAAAGTGTGTATTCCAGAATGCATTTGTTTTTTTCTCAAGGTCTAATTTCACCTTTTTATAAAATTATGCTAAAAACGAAATTCTTTCTTGAAAAAATGATTGAAAAAACACCCTCAAAACAAAACGAGCTGATGTTGGAATAACAAAAAAAAACAGTGTGTCACACTTTTGACACATTGTAACAATGGAATTAAAGATAACATATTAGGACATTGAAAAATTGTTAAATTCTAAATTTTTTGATAAATGATGTTAAATATAAACAAAATTATGTCTGAAGGGCTTATCATTTCGAACAATTTTTATCCATGTTAAACATAAAATATCTTGACTTTAAACAACCCTAAAATTGCAATTATTTTCAACCATAACATTAAAGATAAAATTTCGCAGCGCATAAAAACCTTAATGACAAGTTGTAAATCTCAAGTTTATAAATCTTAAGTTTTCAAGATACTTGAACCATGAAATTATGGAGAAATTATATGACTTAAACAATTTTTAAAAATGAACAAGTAAATGAAAAATTTATTATTCATATATTTGTTTGTTTATATATAAAAACATATTTTTTAATTTTTTTTATTGTTTTTCTATATTTTAAATTATAATTGTTTTAGTTTTAAGAAAATAAAAATAAAATCTTCTTATATATGTTTGTTTATATTTTAAAACATATTTTAAATTTTTTTTAATTGTTTTTTTATATTTTAAATAATAATTGTTTTAATTTAAAAATAATAATAATAATAACTTTAAAAAAAAAAAAAAAAAATTAATATTTGTTTGTTTATTTTTTAAAACATATTTTTTAATTTGTTTTTATTGTTTTTTTATATTTTAGAATTTTAATTGAATATTTTTTTATATTAAAAAACATATTTTTTTTATTATAATAGTTTTTGTTTAAAAAAAAAATTAAATTTTTTAAATAGTTTGTGTTTGAAAAAAATAAAATAAAATAAAAAATAATTTGCCACCCGCTAGGGGACGGAGGCACACTGGGTAGCCCTCGACGACACCACTTGGCCGGCCTCTGGCCCCCGGCTGGGCAGAGGGCGATTCCAAGAATCGCCCCTGGCTGGGTGGAGGGTGATTCCGAGAATCACCCTCTGCTCAGCTAAGGGTGATTCGCAGAATCACCCTTCGCCCAGCCGAGGGTGATTCTCGGAATCGCTCTCCGCCAAACTAAGGGTAATTCTCGGAATCGCCCTCTGCCCAGTCGAGGGTGATTCTCGGAATCACCCTCTGCCTAGCCAGGTGTGATTCTCGTAATCACCCTCCGCCCAACTAGGGTGATTCTCATAATCACCCTCCGCCCAGCCAGGGGTGATTCTTGGAATCGCCCTCCACCCAACCGGGGGTGATTCTAGAAATCGCCCTCCACCCAGTCGGGGGTGATTCTCGAATTCACCCTCTGCCCAGCCATGGGTGATTCTCAGAATCGCCCTCTGCCCAACTGGGGTGATTCTCATAATCGCCCTCCGCCCAGCCGAGAGTGATTCTTGGAATCGCCCTCCACCCAACCGGGGGTGATTCTCGAAATCGTCCTCCACCCAGCTAGGGGTGATTCTCGAAATCACCCTTTGTCCAGCTGGGGGTGATTCTCGAAATCGCCCTCTGCCCAGCAGGGGGTGATTTTCAGAATCACCCTCTGCCCAACTGGGGGTGATTCTCAGAATCACCCTCTGCCCAGCCGGAGGCTGGAGGTAACCAGGCGATGTCGTCGAGAGCTACCCAGCCTGCCTCTGGCCCCTAGCTAGGCGGAGGCAGGTTGGGCAGCCATCGATGGCACCACCTGGCTGGCCTCTAGCGCCCAGCCGGGCGGAGGGAGATCCTCGGAATCACCCTCTGCCCAGCCAAGGGCCGGAGGCTGGCTAGGCGGCACCGTTGAGAGCTGCCTGACCAACGTCCGGCCCTCGGCTAGGCAAAGGGCGATTCTGAGAATCGTCCTCCACCCAGCCGCGGGTCGGAGGCAGTCTGGACAACCCTTGACAGTTCCGCCCGGCTTGCCTCTGGCTCCCAGCTGGGCAGAGAGCGATATAGAGAATCACCCCCAGCTGGGCAAGGGGTGATTTCGAGAATCACCCCCGACTAGGTGGAGGGCGATTCTGAGAATCACCCCTGGCTGGGTGGAGGGAAATTATGAGAATCACCCCTGACTGGGTGGAGGGCAATTCTGAGAATCTCACTCCCTCGACTGGACGGAGGGCGATTCTGAGAATCGCCCTCCACCCAGCCAGGGGCTGAAGGCAGGGTAGGCAGCCCTTGACAGCACTGCCCGGCCTATCTCTGGCCCCCGGCTGGAAGGAGGGTGATACCGAGAATCACCTTTGGCTGGGCTAAGGGTGATTCTCGGAATCGCCCTCGGCCTAGCTGGGGGTGATCCTCGGAATCGCCCTTTGCTGATTGGGGGGCCGGAGGCTAGCTGGGTGGTGCCATCGAGGACTGCCCAGCCTACCTCTACCTAGCTAGTGGCTGGCGGCAGGCTGGACAGCCCTCAACGACGCCACCCGGGTTGCCTCTGGCACTCGGCTAGGCAGAGGGTGATTCCTAGAATCACCATCAGCTGAGCGGAGGGATATTCTAAGATTCACTCCTGGCTGGGTGGAGGGTAACTCCGAGAATCACCCCAGGCTGGGTGGAGGGAAATTCTGAGAATCGTCCCCGACTGGGTGGAGGCTGGCCAGGTGGCGTCGTCAAGGGTTGCCCAGCCTACCTTCGACCCCCGACTGGGTGAAGGGTGATTCTCAGAATTTCCCTCCACCCAGTTAGGGGCCGGAGGCAGGCCGAGCGATGCTGTCAAATGTAGGAGATTGGGTTATGGATCTATTTTCAGGTTCATGTAAGTTTTATTATACAAATTTAAGTTTAAATATTTTATTTTTTACTTTTTATGTCTTTATACTAAAATTCTTACTTATTTCTTTTGTACTTGATGATTAGGTACAACACTAGCATTTTGCCTACCAAAAGGAAGAAATTGCATTGCCATTGAGAAAGACCTAGTGCAATGCAAATTTATTCAACAAAGAATTAATGCTCTTGAATTCCTTCCAGAAGCGAAGCAATAAGTTGGTTTGAGGAAAGGGGATTTTAATGAATCACTTGTGGAAAAAAAAGCAAATGAACCTCAACCACCATTATATGGAATGATTGGAAAAGGACACCTTGGAAAATTTTCAGACATGAAAGATCCATTAGAAGATGACAATGACCAAAATGAAGTAGAAAATGTTGCGGAAGAAGCCATCAATGATGTTCTAGATGATGTTGAACATGTATTAGTTGATAATGTTGGGGATCTTTAAGTTATGCTTGCAAACAAAGCTCATTTTCGAGATCTATTAATCAGTTTTACTTGTGACGTTTATACTTTGATATTTTATGAGAAGAATCCTTATTTTTTGTAAAAACCATGTGATTACTATTATTTTTTGACATAAAATTCAATAAAAAAGCTATTTTCTTAAGTTTTTTTGTTAAGATGTCCCAAAAATTAGTTTATTTAACATGTTATTTTTAAAAAAAAGTCTCTAAAAGTGTATTTTTTGCATTCTATTTGTATTGAAAATTTGTATTTTTTTGTCATATCGTTCAAAATATTGGTATTTTAGCGACAATTATTTGATGTGCATTGAAAGTTAATTAGCAATACATAAACTTGTAGAAAATATAAACTTTATAATATTGACCCTTTTTTCATTTTTTATCTATGTGAAAAAGTGAAGATATCATTATAAATTTTTAAATATTATGTCACACTATTTTTATTTAAATTTTGAAAGAATCTTCCTCCGCCCAGTCGGGTGGTGCCATCGAGGGCTGCCCAGCCTGTCTCTGCCTAGCTAGGGACCGGAGGTAGGCTAGGCAACCCTCGACGGTGCTGCCCGGCCTACCTCCGGTCCCCGGCTGGGCGGAGGGCGATTCCGAGAATCACCCCCGGTTGGGTGGAGGGTGATTCCGAGAATCACCCCTGGCTGGGCGGAGGGTGATTCCGAGAATCACCCTTGGCTAGGCGGAGGGCGATTCTGAGAATCACCCATGGTTGGGTGGAGGGCGATTCCGAGAATCACCTTCGGCTAGGCGGAGGGTGATTCTGAGAATCACCCTCCGCTGGACCAGAGGCAGGCTGGGCAGCCCTCGACAGCGCTGCCCGACCTGCCTCCGGCCCCCGGCTGGGCAGAGGGCGATTTTGAGAATCACCCCCGGCTGGGTGGTGGATGATTCTCGGAATCGTCCTCCACCTAGTCGGGGGCCGAAGGTAGGCCGGGTGGCGCCGTCGAGGGATGCCCAGCCTACCTCCGACCCACGGCTGGGTGGAGGGCGATTCTGAGAATCTCCCGGTGCTACCCGGCTGGCCTCTGGCCCCAGGCCGGGCGGAGGGTGATTCTGAAAATCTCCCTCCGCCTAGCCAGGGGTCGAAGGCCAGCTGGGTGGCGCCATCGAGGGTTGCCCAGCCTATCTCCGCCCTGCTGGGGGCCGGAGGTAGGCTGGGAAACCCTCGACGGCACCGCTCGGCCTGTCTCCAGCCCTTAGTTGGGCGGAGGGTGATTCCAAGAATCACCCCCGGCTGGGCGGAGGGCGATTCTGAGAATCAATCCCGGCTGGGCGGAGGGCGATTCCAAGAATCACCCGCGGCTGGGCGGAGGGAAATTCCGAGAATCGCCCCTGACTGGGCGAAGGCTGGTCAGGTGGCATCGTTGAGGGCTACCCAGCTTGCCTCCAGCCCCTAGCTATGTGGAGGGAAATTCTCGGAATATCCCTCTGCCTAGCCGGGGGCCAAAGGCAGGCCGGGCAACGCCGTCAAATGAAGGAGATTGGGTTTTGGATCTATTTTCAGGTTCAAGTAAGTTTTATTATACAAATTTAAATTTAAATATTTTATTTTTTACTTCTTATGTCTTTATACTAATTTTCTTACTTATTTCTTTTGTACTTGATGATTAGGTACAACACTAGCATGTTTCCTACCTAAAGGTAGAAATTGCATTGCCATTGAGAAAGACCCAGTGCAATGAAAATTTATTCAACAAAGAATTAACGCTCTTGAATTCTTTCCAGATGCGAAGCAAGAAGTTGGTTTGAGGAAAGGGAATTTTAATGAATCACATGTGGCAAAAAAAGCAAAGGAACCTCAACCACCATTATATGGAATGATTGGAAAGACACTTTGGAAGATTTGCAGACATGAAAGATCCATTAGAAGATGACAATGACCAAAATGAAGTAGAAAATGTTGCGGAAGAAGCCATCAATGATGTTCTAGATGATGTTGAACATGTATTAGTTGATATTGTTGAGGATCTTTAAGTTATGCTTGCAAAGAAAACTCATTTTTGAGATCTATTAATTAGTTTTACTTGTAATGTTTAGACTTTGATATTTTATGAGAAGAATTCTTATTTTTTGCAAAAGCATGTGATTACTATTATTTTTTGACATTAAATTCAATAAAAATGGTATTTTCTTAAGTTTTTTTGTTAAGATTTTCCCAAAAATTAGTTTATTTAACATGTTTTTTTTAACGAAAAGTCTCTAAAAGTGTATTTTTTGCATTCTATTTGTATTGAAAATTTGTATTTTTTTGCCATATCGTTCAAAATATTGGTTTTTTAGCGACAATTATTTGATGTGCATTGAAAAATTAATTAGCAATACATAAACTTGTAGAAAATATAAACTTTATAATATTGACCCCTTTTTCATTTTTTATCTATGTGAAAAAGTGAAGATATCATTATAAATTTTTATTTAATTTTTTTTTTTTTTTTAAAACACAAGTACATAAATGCACTTAAAAATAAACATCTCACGGAAGAAGAATACATTAGAAAATGTATAGTGTCAAAATCAATCCTCTAAAAAAAATGTTGGTGATGATACGCCACCACTATTCAAAATCGACATAAAAGCATCATAGAAAAAAAAATAAAAAAAAATAAAAAAAATAAAAAATAAATAAAAAATAAAAAATTAAAGTGCCAAAAACATGCTAAAAAAAAAATTGATTCTGCATCACCACTTTTCAAAATCAGGTGTTTTTCTTGCTATGTCAAAAAGTAGGTATCAGTGCAGTTACCTATTTCATCGGTAACAGTGTTTGATTCGAGACATGTACATATGCCACACATCCAAACACTCTCATGTGAGTGACAAATTGCTTCGTTCCACTCAATGCTTCTTCTGCAACTCTGTTCCTCACACTTTTGGTTGGATATCTATTTAAGATATAAGCTCCACAAGAGACAACTTCTGCCCAATACTCATTTGGCAAATGCTTTTCCTTCAACATACTTCTTACCATGTCCATGATGGTCCTATTCTTTCTTTCTACAACACCGTTTTGCTGAGGTGTATACCTTGTGGTAAACTGCTTGTGAATTCCATGCTCCCTGCAGAAACATAGGAAGTCTTTGGAGATATACTCTCCACCTCTACCAGTTCTCAACACTTTTAAGTACTATCCACTTTTCTTCTCAACCAAATTTTTGTAGTGGTAGAATTGTTCAAACGCTTCACTTTTTTGTTTTAGAAAATAGACCCATGTCTTCCTTGTGTAATCATCTATAAATGTCAACATATAGTAACTGTCAGATAATGATGGCGTTTGCATTGGTCCACATAAATTATGAGTGGAAAATCTCCAAAGGTGCCTTTGCCCTTATACTCTTTCCTGCTGGAAATGATTCTCTGTGTTGTTTGTCCAAGATTCAGACTTCACATAGGTTGTCTGGTTTCTCTATGAGTGGTAATCGCTTTACCATGCCTTTTCTATGCAACAAGTTCAAACCTCCGAAATTGAGATGACCAAATCTCAAATTCCATAACCAACTCTCATATTTCACTTCTTCTTGAAATATTTCTTGTGTGGCAGCTGCTACAACACCTCCTTCCTTCGAGTCTGATCTTATCTCGAGAGAAAACATTCTATTGCTTGTCATATGCAATTTTGCAATGAGTTGTCTACTTGGAGGTTTATCCATGATTGTGCACACATCATTTTTAAAAAACTCATTGTAGACCTTTTGCACGAATTTTCCAATGCTTAGAAGTTTAGATTTCAAGCCAGGGACATAATAGACATTTCACACAAATTTCTTCTCTCCCTTCTTTGTGAGTATGTTTACTCTTCCTTTCCCCATGACAGAGACCTTGCTATCTGTCCCCGTTGTCACTTCATATTTTACTCTCATCTAGATAGGAAAACATTTCGATTTTTCCAGTCATATGGTTACTACACCCTGAATCTAAGAACCATACATCTTCTTGTTTTTCTTGTGCTACATTACAAGCTAAAGGCACATTACCATGGTTCTGATTTTATTTTGCAAAATTTACACTTGGTTTACTAACCATGTCATTTTGCTTCTTTCTACATTTATTTGCATAATGACCATACTTTTTGCAATAATGACATTGGTCATGAGATTTATCATACCTCTATCCTTGTTCTTGATTCTGGCTTGAGCCTTGGCTTGGATTCTGATTGTTGCCCCTTCCACTTGTGCTTGCAGGGTTGCTTCTTCCACCTCTCTGTGGGCTTCTTCCTCTTCCTTGGTAGTTTTATCCTCTTCAACCTCTACCTTGACCAAAATACATTTGTGTCTTAAATGCATTCTCCAATGAGGAGTTTTTTTCTCTATTTAGTCTGTGCTCATGAGAAATCAGTGATGCATGAAGCTCATCCACTGAAAACTGTGATAGATCCTTTGTTTCTTCTATGGGCACTACTATGGCATCAAACCTTGATGGTATACTTCTTAAGAATTTCTAAAATATTCTCATTTCTTCAAGTGTCTCTCCATGAGACCTGATTTAGGTAACCAACCCAATCACATGTGTAAAGAATGAGTTTATGTTATCAGACTCTTTCATACAAAGAGTTTCAAAATCTCATCTCAACATTTGAAGTTTTGTTGTCTTCACCTTTGCCATGCCTTGATAAGCTGTCTGAAGGGTATCCCATGCCTCCTTGGACTTTGTTGCTACTCCAACCCTAGGGAAAATACTCTCATGTACTGCTTGGAAAATATAGAAGAGGGCTTTGGAGTCCTTCTTCTTATTGTCTCTCAACAAATCTCTTTATGCTTGTGACAAAGCATTATATGCTGCTGCATCTGCTGGTTCTTGGAAACCATTTTCCACCAGCTCCCAAATATCTTGTGAAGCAAATAGGGCCTTCATTTTAATGGCCCAATAATCATAATTCTTCCCATTGAACTATGGTAGTTGGGGATTATTCAAGCTTGTGCCCCCTGCTGCCATCTTGACTGTGTAAATAAAACCTTCTCACTGCTGGAGAATCTGCTTCTCAAACAACCTTTCAGCTTCTTCAATAAAGAACACTTTCTTTCACTGAGAGCTTATACCTGCTTCGATACCATGTTGGAAATTGGAAATAAAACAAACAACAGAGGGATGTGTTTCCCCCACAACATAGAGAATGCAAATATGGGTGGAAATAAAAATCGTACACATACATATAGAGCGAGAAACACAGGAGAGGAACTCTTTTTAATTTATTCAACTCTTCTCTATTCATTAATCTCTCTAAACAAAATAAATTACATTCCTTTTAATACAAAATGGTCGAGGCTGAAGATTTAATATAATTCAATACAGGAATGGACGTATAACAACCAAATTTCCTTTGGCTCTGTTCTATTGTTTATACACGAAATATCGTACAAAAACATAACCGGACGTGAAACATTATGGGTTCCGCCTGCGAAACCACATCGTGTCCATGCTTCCATTTCAAATCGCAAATCGATGATCTTAACTTTTAAGATTAGCGATACAGGAAAACCTTAAATCCTTGCGATTGCGATGTGCAATGGCACTTATCGCATCACAACTTAAATCGTTTACTTTGCGGGCACTATCCTCCTGAGCTTGCAGGCGCTTATGTGCGATATCCTCCTGAGCTTTCCACGTGTGATTGCGATCGCATCGCAAATCAAATAACATAAATTACGGGCGGCTAAAAGCTAAGTCTTAAAATATGCGAACTGCGAACTGCGGGCGACTTAAAAAGGTAAAATGTAAAAAGTGCGAAGTGTGGGTTGCGGGAGTGTTGAAAGGTAAATGCTGTGAAATGCAAAATTTATAATTTGAGACGTACGATGATGATGTCGCATCGCAACATCACAAGGTTTCGGTGTGGGACTTAAAGTTAAACGTTAAAAGTTGCAAAGTGCAGTGTGTGGGCGGTTAGTGCGAAAAACAAAAGGTAAGGAATAAGCATAAATACAAAGGTTTGTGGCGGATTGGTAATGCAGCAATGGTTGGTGGGTCCCGCTGATATCGCATTGGCGGAAACTTAACATTCAGAGAAAGGCTTAAGAGTTAAACCTTAAAATTTGTGAGCTGCAATATGCGGGAAAATGAGATAGGTGAATACAATGGATAAGAAATAAATGCAGAGTAAGGCCGGGTACTCTGTTTTTTGGATTTTGCGTGAAACGCCTGCGGATTTGAAATCTGAACTTGTCCTTCCCTGCGACACAAAAATTCAATGTAAGTATGGATGCTGCCAATATTTATTCATGGAGGTGGTTGGGAGTATTTCCAACATATGTGAGAGGCAAAATTCGTTCACATAGTGCACCTAGGCAGTGGCCTGGAACTCTTGAGTTTATTAAATAAAAGACTCTCATTTCTTGATGTTTCCACAGATTCCAATTCAATGGCTGGATCTGCTATGGCTCGCAAGAGCCCAAGTCTAGAAAGCCCAATCTCGAAGAGCATGCCTGGTCCTACAAGTATAGAGAGATCAAACTTTTCAGCCTCTAAAAGTAACAATGGAGAAGAAACAACCCCTTAATCTATTGGGGATATAAGAAAATCACTGAGATGATTCACAGGTTACCAGACAATTTTATTTTCTTGTGTTTCACACACTAATTTGATCTTGGGCCAATGACCAATATATATGTTGTTGTATCGTTCACTCGATTTACAAAGAGTTGTGCAAGTTTTCACTCTTCACCTTCTTGTATTTCCAATTTAATCATAGAATTTTTTTATTAATATCATGAGTTTACTTGCATATGATATTGTGAGCTATTTTAGTGTACACTTATATGATTTCGTTCATGCTCAGTTTGAATTTATGTGAACAATTTTTGTTTTCAAGGCTATATATTTCTTCAACTGCAATATGTTATTAAGCAATTTTTCTAAATTAAACAGTTTGAATTTATGTGAACAATTTTTGTTTTCAAGGCTATATATTTCTTCAACTGCAATATGTTATTAAGCAATTTTTCTAAATTTCTTATTTATATATTTTGTAGTATAAATGCTATAAGTAAATCTCCAAATATTTCGGCAAACTCAATTTATAATTATAATTTCAAGCCCAACGCTTACTCTTTCTTTCAATATGGAAGCATGGTACATTTGTGACATTTCACTTCTGTGCCTTTGTGGTAAGCAAACCATGCTTACGTGTCACTAATATATTTCCATCTATACACATGCCTACATTAATAATAAGCGCGGAATGTCTAAGTAATATATACAAATTTGTGAAAAATGTCAGATCTATATATAAAAAAATGTTTGTTTAAAAAAAAAAAATTAAACAAATTGAAATTGTATTTCATCAATTAGAATCAAAATGGCTTCTTAGAAGTTTTTTTTTGGGTTGGTTTTGCTTTAAATCCAATCAGAATTGCAACTTTAAATTGTTGAGCGGTCAATTTTAGTGTTCTAAAGATTTTCCAGAACACTGCATTCATTTTTGCATTAAAAAAATCATTTTATTAAACAACAAAACACTATCTCATTCAAAAGGATTATGAAGAAAAAAGCCTTTGAGTTCTCTTAATCAAACAAAAATTTGTTTAGTTTCTCTTAAAATGGTGAATTTTGTTTTATTAAAAATTAAGTTTGTGAATTGGATTTATTTTTAATAGTTTTAGAAGAATAATTATTGATCCACTCAATATTTGTATAATGTTTATTGAAATGGTAAACTTTGGATGTGAATTGGGTCCATTCTTAATAGTTTTAGAGGAATAATTATTAATCTTCTCAATTTGATTCAATTCTCACAAATAACATTAATTATATTCCACATTTGTCAAATAAATATTAGATTGATAAATTTTTTTATAATGTTTAAACATACTCTCATTAAGTTTATCTACTTAAATGGATTTACAACACAAGGATAATATTTATCACATTTAAGGAATTTTTAAGGTAGGGGTTGACTCTAGTCTATGGTCAATTTAGTTCAGTTTACCTCAAAAAGTTCAACTCACAATAAAGAAAAGGATAAAAAAAGTCCACCATATGATTATGAATAAAATCGTAGTGTAACAAGGTAACATTGGAAATTTCGACATGATTTGGACAAAATATGACATTTTTTTGGGAAATGTTGGTTGCCTCGGTCAAGCTTTAGAATTTTGGGTGCCCCAAGGGTTTTTGATGGTGCTGAATCCATTTCCACCATAAAATACGATTCAAACACTCCCAAGGTAAAAAAAAAATATGGAAAAAAATTGGCCAAACTCTGATAAGAAATAACCATTTAGGCGAAATTGTCACTATAGACAACACCTATTATAAATCTATTTCAAATTTTAATATATGAAATGGATGCTTAAAATTATAGTATTAATGAAAGTTGGCCAATGCTAATGATAACTTGTAACTTTTCAATGACATATATGATGCTAGTGTTTGGATCTGGAACTGTAGCCATTGCTCCTTCAGGTAAACGGAATAATAATTGAGGGATTCACGTGTTGTATTGCCTCCATGCACATGTCTTCCATGGTGGAAATATGCTTGTATTTTTGCTATAGTTGGCCATTCAATCTTGCATTCCCTTCTTGTGCTTCTTGTAGCTACTCTTTCAACACTTCCTCCTAAAGTCTAACATCAGCCAAATCTCTCCCCATATCAATGAGTTTCTCTTCTATGATCCCTACATCTTCCACATTCTTAGTTTTGGAAATTTTCATCTAGTTGTGTGTGTGTGCTCTCTCTTTCTCTAGCTCATAGAACATGGGAACTGAAAGCTTTTGAGGGATCATCCTCCCTCCTTCAATGAATGTGTAATAGGAGTTCAAGTTTGGTTGTGGACTAGGATGTGGAACTCCTGTAATATATTTTGGGACAATTTTTGGAGAGGTTGGTTATTCCTTTGGTTTCTCCTCTTCCTTCTCTTGTTTCTCAATTTTGGCATTTTGTCCCTCAACTTCTGCCTCTTTTTCATCACCTTGGGCATTCTTCCCTTCCAATGGTGTATTTTTCTCTTCTCCCATGATTTTTTTCTCTTCATATAGCAAATTTAGAGTTTCCTGTAGCATTGTTTGAGTTTCTTATAGCAAACTTTGTGTTTCTTGCAACAAACCCTGTTTTTCATGGTGCCCCTTCTTTTCTTCCTCTTGGAGGTCTGTGTGTGTTGGTGCTTGTTTAAGGGATTCTAGCCTTGAGGAGTGCCTCTTTGTATAGGCCATAGGTGTCTTTTTAGGTGAAGTGACCTCTTGAATATTTCCCTCCTCTAGCCCTATTTATTCTTTCTTATTTGGTAATTCTTCAATTGTGATGGGGTTCTTGGTTGGAGTTTGAGGTCTCCCTTATTTCACCCTGGAACTCTTCCTAGTCCTAAAGTACATTGGGGTATGCATTTTTCTCTTTGCTTTCATAGGGGTGCTTAGAGTGGCTAAGGTGGAAACCACTTCCTTTTTAGAGATCCCTGGTGAAAGGTTGGTTTGTTGAGAGGAGATATCAGTGGTAAGCATGGGGTCTAGTATCTCCTCCTCTTCTGTCTTTCCTTCCTTCTATTTATATTTATTTTCCTCTTCTTTCTCATCTTATTCTCCTTTTTCATCTTTCCTTTCCTCCTCTTCCCTTCCTTCATCTTATCCTACATGTTCTGTGGGTTTTGCCTCTATTTCCATTTACTCTTTTCCCTCTTCTCCCTCTTCTTGCTCTTCTTCCTCTGTCCTTTTAGTCCCTTCGTCTTCTTCTTTGATGCCCTTTTATCCAATGCTAGAGGTAGGGGTCTCTCTAGGAGTGATGGTTTGTGTCCCAATGAATGCTTCTCTATCCATGTCAATGAAGGTGGACCAAGGTACAGGGATGTTGAGTCTATTGAGATAATCTCCCACTATGAGTTTAATGAGACCATGGTGAGCTAGGTGTTGATACTTTCTCTCCTTAACCATCTCGTTCATATATTTGATGGAATGGAGGAGGAAGTATGAGTTTTTGAGTCTCTGATCTAAGGGTAGATTACCTTTGAGCCTAAGTTCACGCAACACTCTAAAATGGTATCCATAGACCACACTTAGTCTGCCGACACAGGAGATATATTTCATGAGGTGGTAGGATACCTCATCCCATGGGTAAGGTATACTTTCTCTTCTTTCCCCATTCTTATCTTTAATGTATTCTTCGTTGGGAAAGAATAAACTCTTTTTAGAGGCAGTACTAGATACTCTGTCCTCGCTGTTTCACTTAACTCCTAGAGGTAAGGTGGTGACTCTGCTAATGAGCTCAAGGGTTATGGTAATTTATAGCCCTCTTACCACTGTGGTAGCCCTATCATCTACTTGGGAGTGCAAGGATACAACATATTATCAATCCACTTCATCATCAAAGCCTTTGAGGAGCTAAAATAACCCCAACCACTAGTGATTTCTAAAGATGTCAACCACAGGAGGGTGTAGTCTAATTATTTTAATGTCTGTGGGATCCCTTCTATTCAAACCTCCACCGATATTGTGACTATGTTAGATAGATGGTTGTATGTGGCTTGTTTCTAAAAGCACTGTGATATGGGACCCCAAAGGTTTTATCTTTACACACAATGTGGTTTTCTTATCCCTAATCCTTTGAACAACTTTTTAATTTCCTGAATTATGGCTTGACTGTGTGTAAATTACCATGAAAAATATTTGCAACTTTAAGTGGTGATGGCCACTTACCTCTGAAATTATGATGATCTCTGGCATGAAGGATTGCGTTGGGGTGTCAAAACACTCTGAGGTTGGCTTACATGACACTTTCTAGCACTTTTTAGCCTCCTTGGAAACTTCTTGTAGCAATAGCAGACTTCCCTGTAGCACAGGCTACATGCAAAGATCGACCAGGGATCGAAGCTCCTTAGTGTTTCTTATCTCTGTCCTACTCTATATGATCTCAAAATGCACAATATAATGTGGATGGATGAGCCAAAGTACACTTTTTCTTCCAAATCGAGTGGGCTTGGAGCGTAGTGGTGATGTGGATTTGGCACGAGGTTTCCTCATTTGGACTGTTGGTCCCACTCGAGCCAATAATTACCTCCTGCCTCAAAATCAACTCCAACTACTCGTGATATTTCCCTTAACTGATGTGAGAGCTCCATGTGGCATGAAAACTCCACTAACTTTTTGTTTTAACTATTCGAGGGTGGCCAAGTTAACTGGCCACCTTTTTGCATATTAAACTCGATTTTCTCAACATTTACTCATTTTATTCAAATGATGCATAACGATAGGGTGAGGGAACCATACCTGAGCCTACCTGATACTAATGAGTGGCAATATCCTTTGATGTAGGGAGATGGATCACTATGATGGTCACAAGTGATTTGTTTTAATTGTTGTGTTTTTTTTTTTTGGGTGAGGAGGTTATCTTCTGAGTGAGGTGCTTATTGTCTTTGCTTGTTGATTATTTTGTAGGTGCCTCATGGAGATCCTAGGATGTTTCTGCTGGTGTAGCTTCTCTTTAGGATTCCTCTGGTGATCTTCAGGAGCCATCTTCATTAGTCATCTCATTCCTTTTTGATGTGCTGGTTATATGCAAATATTTTCTATGGGAAGTGATCATCTTCCTGTAGCAGCTCCCTTGTTGTAGTTTTGGATCTCAACTGACTTGAGGAATACAGAAAAATAGTGTAGGTATGCTATGGGTGTTGTTAGGAAGTGAATGGAGTGGTGTAATGGAGGAGGATGTGAGAGGAGAGGCCCTCTGTGAGGATTTAGCTAAATTAGTTCATAGTGGCGAAATAGAAGGTTTAATGGGTGAATATTTATGCATGGGGTGGAGTGATGGTAAGGAATGGTAAAAATAGGTGAAAAATTTATTTTTAATGTATTTTTGAGGGTTAGGTGGCCTTGGGTGAGCTTATTCATCCTCGGGTGACTTTCCTGTAGCACTACAGGAAATCCTGTAACAACCTAGGACATCTTGTAGCACTGCAGAGAGTAAGAGAAAAATGGAATTTTTGCTCACCTCAAGGGAAAAATGGATGAATTAATGCATGTTGAGGTTGGACATGGAGTGGATACATAGAGGAAAGAGAGAGATAGATAACGAAATTTGCTCCTTTTTTCCGAATTGTCCCCGATCAACAACCTGTAAAACAAAAGTAGGTTAGTGCATAGGTGTTGTGTCAAACTTTTGATTTTTTTCCTTCTTTTTTTTTCTTTTTTTGAAGACATGTGGGCTGCCTCAGCAAAGTTTTTCAACCCACAAGCCTACCTTTGGCACCTCAAGGAGGATTTCACCCAAGGATATTTTATTTCTCTGTTTTTTTTTTTTCTCCAGGGTTGCCTCATGGAGGTTTTCAACCGAGGAGTTGGCCTTGTATGCCTTAGAAAGGTTTTCACCCAGACCTCTTCATTTTTTATTTTTATTTTTATTTTTTTTATCATTTTTCTAGGAAGATGAGGGGATGGAGACTATGGAGATCATAATGAAATTCACCTCCATGTTTATTGTGTTGATAAACTTAGCCTTAGACATGGACTTCTTGTACATTTTTATCCTGTAACCATTGACAAGTAGAGACATCCCCTCATCATCTATGGTTATGATATGAAAAACCTCATTGTCATGGAATTTCTCCACTTGATAAGGTCCTAGTGATATGGTCATTAACTTTCCCTTGATGTACTTTAATCTGGAGTCATATAGAAGAACCCAATCTCCATCCTAAAATGTATTTTCTTTGATGTGCTTGTCATGCCAAAATTTTCTTTGCAGCTGGATTAATTATGTGTGAAGGAGGGCATGCATTCTAAATTCATCCAAACCATTTAGTTGTAGCAACATTTCTTGTTGTGCCTTTGTGATGTCCAAGTCTAACTGAGTTTCCATTCTAAGGGTGTTATACTCAAACTCAATGGAAAGCAACGATTTCTTCCCATAAACTAGATCATACGGAGTAAACCCTATACTTTTCTTCCAGGTGGTATTGTAAGCCCAAGTGGCTTCCACCAATCCATCTGCCCAATATTTCATGTTGTTGCTCACAAATTTGGTGAGGATGTTCTCCAAGGCTCTATTTGTCACTTCCACGTGGCCAATTTCTTGAGGATGATAGGAAGTGGAAGTCTTGTTATTTTATTTTTTTTTGTCTCATAGGGTTCTCAATGAGATGAGATGTAAATTGAGCCCCCTGATCAGTGACTACCTCTCTGGGGTATCCAAACTTGTAGAACACATTCTCTCTCAAAAAATAAACTACCTTGTCTTTTGTTGCTGCCTTTACAACCCTTGTTTCAGTCCACTTGGTCAAGTAATCGGTGCAAACAATGATATAACTCTTATGGCTGGATGGTGGATCAATGGGTCCAATGAATTCCATGCCCCACTTGTCAAATGGCTCTAAATCCACCTAAGGTTACAAAGGCATTTCATCCCTTGGTGTAGGTCTCCCCATCCTCTGATACTGATAACATCTACTAGTGTATCTCTTGGCATCCTAGTGGAGGGTAGGCCAATAATAGCATGATTGCAAAGCTCTGAAGGCTGCCCTCTTAGAAAAAGAATGACCCCCACACAGACCATCATGACATGCTGAGAGGATGTCAAATACCTTCGCTTCCCTCACACATCTTATGAGAATTTGATCCAGACCCAATTTGAAGATATTGCCACCAATCCAATTGAAAGGGTCACTTTTCCTTATAAACATGCTCTTTTCCTTGGATGAAAGGTTTGGAGGAAACCTCTCAGCAACCAAGTAGTTAGATATGTCAGGAAACCAAGGAGAGAGTGCTAAGATAGCGAATAAATGTTCATTCGAAATATGATCATCCACCATTCCTTCCTCTTATGACGATAAAGTTAGTCTAGATAAGAAATCTGCAACAACATTTTCCTTTCTTGGTTTATCAATAATTGTCAAATCAAACAACTACAATAACAACAACCATTTAATGATTCTAGCATTACATCAAGTTTATTCATTAAGTACTTGATTGTTGCATGGTGAGTATGTACAAAGGTCTGATAACCAGTAATGTAGTGCTCCTTTTCAGTGACAATATAGTTTATTTTAGCTTTGGACAAATTCTTACTAATGAAATAAATGGCATAGGGTAATTTGTCTTCCAATGGCGCCAAGGCTACCCCCACAACTTTATATGATGCATCTATATGAATGTGGAAGGGCAGAGCCCAATTGGGACCTCGAAGAATAGGGGAAGTGGTTAGATTTTCCTTGACGAGATCAAAAGCCTCCTGACATAGAAGAGACCAGAAAAACTCAGAATATTTGGCGAACAATCTGAATAATGGTGAAGCCACTTTATTGAAGTCCTCAATGAACCTCCTATAGTAGCCAGCCAAACCTAGGAACCTTATGGCATCTCTTTTCTTTTGAGGAATAGGAACCCTTTTGATGATGGTGATTTTGTTTGGGTCTACATGTATTCCTGCTTGTGATATTGAATGGCCTAGGACTAGCCTTGCCATTTTTAGACATTCACACTTTTCAGGACTTAGGGAGAGATGCATTTTAATGCACTTCCTCAACACTTTTCCTAGATTGGAGAGAAACTCATGGAAATCATAGCCATATGGTGTGAAATCATCCATGTATATCTCTAAAAAGTCATGGACTGGCTTAGAAAAAATGCTCAGGACTACTCTTTGAAAAGTAGCAGGGGCATTTCACAAGCCAAAGGGAAGGACTCTGTAAGCGAAGGTGCCCCAGGGACATGTGAAAGTCGTTTTGTCCTGGTCCTTAGGGTTGATTGAATCTGTTTATACCGAGTGAATCCATCCAGGAAAGAGAAAAACTTCTTTCCTGCAAGACCGTCCATAACTTTATCGATGAAGGGAAAAGGGAAACAACCCTTTTTATTGGCTTTGTTTAGTTATTGATAGTCAACATAGATTCACCACTTTCAATTTTTCTTTGGGATTAGAACAAGAGGAGACACCCACTCACTGTCTGATATGTGGTAGATGAAACTTGCATCCCACAACTTTTGAAGTTCATCCTTCACTATGTCATTTAAGGCTGGGTCCATCCTCCTTTGGGGCCGACGTACATGCTTACATCCATGAAAAATTTTAGGGGCTAATATTTGTAGGTGGGCTAATTTTCCATGGTTTTTCCAAAAAAAATATTCGCCAATTTCCATTTTTTCTAAAAGTGATTTGCCCAAATTTTAGAGTATAAAATTATGTTATCCTAAAAATCGCCAATTTTTTTTTTGAGACTATATAAATTCATTAGAAATTTGGATACCTTTAAAATAAATTCACCAAAATTTTTACAGTATGCATATTAGGGACTGGTAATATTTGCCAATGTTTCTAAACTTTAAGATAAATTTCCATCCTTAAAATTTTCCTTGCTTACATCCCTACTTAATATAAATATGATGTGTGCACACTGAGGGATGCACCCCTTTCATGTCCTTATAGTCCCAAGCAAAAGAATCTAAGTTTTCCTTCAGGAGCTGGCACAATTTCTCTTCTTCCTTGGATGAGAGGGATGAGTTAATCTTTAAGGATTTAGATGGGCCAAATTCCATATCCTTGGTGGCTTCAAAGGTTGAGTCAACTGAGTGTAGCTGAATCCAAGGGTGGCTTTCAGATTCTCTCACTAGGTCATCGATTGGAATTGTAGTGGGGGGATGGCTTTGAATGATTTGGTCAATGAGATCATCCTCATCAGGTTTCCCCCCTCTAAGAAAATATCTATTGTACAAATGGGGAAAGGTGCTGTAATGTACACTTCGTCATCTTCTTCTTCATCCTCCAACCACAAGGGTAGGTCATGGTCAATGGAAGGTTGGGTAGGAGGATATAATACTAACTATTTGGACAAGGGCCCATTCTTTATAGTAAAGTTTCTGGCCCTACAACTGATATAAGCATTGGTAGTGGCCAAAAAAGGTCTTCCTAAAATGAGAGGATATCCATTAAAATTGGTTTTTGGATGGAAGACCGAGAAATCTGTGGGGTACTCCCAATAGTCAATTGAGACCATCACATCCTCAGCAATTATTTTCGAAGCTATTGTGGATCTATCTATAAGTTGCAGAACAATGGTACTCTTTCTCAAGGCTCCTTTGAGGTTGAATTTAAACATAGTTTCCTTGGTCATCACATTGATGGAAACCCTAATATTGATCAGAATTTTGGGGACTATGAAACCATCGATGTGTATATCTACTACTGGACTTCTAGGGTCCACGTACTTCAGGAAGATCACCCTCACCAACATTATGTCAGACAGTTGTCCCACAACATTGATGGTAGTGGCATCTTTCTTCTTTCTCCCATGTTTTTTTAAAAAAAATTCTTTGATGAGCCTATTGTAAATATGGACATCCTTAATGGCCCGGAGAAGGGGTATTTTCACACATAGGTTTTTCAATTCTCCCAGGAGTTCAGTATCTTTTGTGGTGTGCTGCTTAGGGTGGATCAAGTGCTTAGGAAAAGGAGGTTTATTGGTCTGAGGGTTTCTCTATTCATTTTCCTCCTCAACCTCTGCAGGTGGAGATGTAGGATGATCGTCTGGAAGTACTCTTCCAAATATGAGGTTTATTTCATGTATCTCCACAACATAAATTGGATAGGATGTTTCCCCACTATAAACCTATTGTCCCTACTTGTTTTTTGGGTTCAGATTGGGTTGGGCAGGCATCTGAGGCAACTTAGGTGGATCAGAGTGAGTGAGCTGAGGTTGAGGTTGGAGTGGAGGCAGTAAAGTAGGTGGTTGGTTGTGTTGGGGCCTCCACCCTTGTGGTGGGTTGCTCCACTGAGGTGGTTGAGGAACATACTATTGGAAGGGTTGGCTTACATGATGAGGGTGATATGGAAGGGTGTAAGGCCAAGTAGGAGGTGTAGGCCATGATGGAGGAGTCAATGTGTACCAAGAATGCATGGGTGCATTTTGGTTTGTATGGTAGTAGGATTAAGGTACACCTTGCATGCCTGGCTGATATGACCGAGGCCCTTGAGGCCTTCTTTGATTTATGAAACAGAGTTTCTCTGGTCCTCCTTCCCCACCTTGATATAAAAATTTGAGATCAGGTAAGGAGGGACACTTATCTATGACATGATTCTCTTCACAGGCTAAACAAACCTCTATGAAATTTAGTGGACATTCATTTCGAGGGCGTTTTCTGGTACATCTAGGGAAAACATTCACCAATGCCCTCTCTGATTCCTCTTGCTTCCTCTTGATCTGCATTGTGTCCATTTGAAAAGAAAAGGTGTGCAACATATCACTTTTGAAGTCCTCCAACATATTCCCAATCTCATGCTTGATGAAGGTGGAGGAGGAAGGGGTGTTGGTCATGCTTTGGCTAGCTCTATCTTTCTTAATAGTTTCCCTAGAGCAGTTTATAAAGACAATTTTGATGTCCTCATAAGGTAGTTGGTAGATGTCTCCTCCAGATAACACCAGGGTTTCTATCACATCTTCCCTCATCCCTTGGATAAGTACCAATTTGAGTGATCCAGGATCAAGGGTGTAGCTGGCTCTTTTATATTTCAACTGGAATATTTCTTCATAACCCTCTAGGGATTCATCAGGTCTTAGAGTCATCCTAAAAATATCCTCTTTGGTCTCTTTGGACCTGCAGCAGTCTCTATATTTTTTGTTGAAGGACTCTTGCATCTGTGCCCAGGTAGTGATATTGTTCCCAAGAAAACCCATGAACCAGCACAAGGCTACATCCTTGAGGGTGGATGGTAAAAATATTAGCTTTTGGTCATATAAGGCATAGTCATAAATCCTACAGATAACAACAAACTCGAACATGAAGGTGTCAGGATCCTCAAAAGTAATGCCATGGAAATGTGGAAGGGTTGAGGGACTGATGTTCTTCATTCTAGTTTCCCCATTTGTTTCTCCAATGGGAAAGACTCATTGGGCCCTAATTTCAACCATGGATTGAATTTGTGAAGCAAGTTCCTGGGGTGAAACAAGTTCCTCTTTTTCTCCAATAAGTTCTTCAAATTTTTCAAGTGGTTCACCTATGGTGTGTTCAGCCTCACACTCACTGAAGAAGAGTGGAGGGTGATTTTCTGGGGTGTGCATTAGAGAAATTTTGAGGTCTAAAATGGGTCTCCTAGGAAAAATTTACAACCAAAATTAAATCTATAAGAACCAATAGAATTCAAGATGATGATTTCAACCATGGGGGAAGATTCACCATTTTTGGGGTAAAAACATAAAAATATTAAAAAATAATAAAATAATAAAACTACGTTTTCAACTTATCTACCTAATTTTTTACTCAAATTTCGAGCTACAATACTTGTTAGATGAAAAAATTAATTCCTCATCTAGGGAGTACCCATGTTGCATACTTTTGGTACACCCTGTTACACGAAAAATGAGAAAAACATGAAAAAACATGATTGTAATCACACTTTTCATGTTTTTCTCATTTTCGTCTAGAAGGGCCCATCAAAAGTATGCAACATGGGTTCTCCTTGTATGAGGAACAAAATTATGCATCCAACGAGTGTTCCTGCTCAAAATTTGAGTAAACCCATTGGGAGATAAGTTGAAAATAAGAGTTGAAAAAGTAGTTTTTTATCTTTCCCTCTAAAATTTGATGATGTAATCTAATATTATTTTATTATTTCCACTATTATTTTATAATTTCCTTATGAGGCCAATTTTAAACCTCAAAGGGGGTTTTTGGTAATAATTTTCCTTCGCTATCCCTACTCCTATGAGGCATGAAAGTCAAATCGTTTTTTTATTTTTCAATATTTTGGAATTGAATGTAAAAGAAAAGAAGAAAAGAATGCTAAAGAAAAAAGAAACATCTCTTTAGAAAAGTGGTGAGCCCTGGTATTTCTCCAAGAGTGTTGCAACTCAGAGAGGCTATTCAACTTTACTTTATCAGCCCGGGGTTCATACAGACTTGGAGGTGACAGTGCTATATGCATAGAAAATGAGTTCTACGCATGCCATCCTCACCTAAGTTCTACAATGAGGTGATACTGCTAGGGTTACTTCTAGGAAAGGAAGTATGTCACACTTCGAAACATAATATAAAACTGGAAATAAATCATGACAATTACTCTATCAACATTGAAAGAAAATACTCTAGATCACACTGATTCATCTAGCTAATTGGAAGAAAGAGAAATTCACACTTATGCTAATGCAAGAAAGGAAATTACACTAAGTGGCATTTAGAAGCTAGATTACTGAATTAAATTGCATAAAAGGAAACTAATCTAGAGCACACATACTAAATCAAATGAATAGTTGAGTCGTATCTATCTCATGCTTAACTACTGTGTTTAATGATGCATTTAGAAATGAGCTAATCATACTTTTAAATGAATCTATTTTGCAACAAAAGAAGGAGGCGTTGAGATGGTCTGAGAGGGTCCCTGTACTAGAGGTTCAGAGCTGAAGGTCTATTGGTGGCTTGGCTAGGTGTTATAGGTCAATTTGGGCATCATCCCCTAAGACTTGGTCAAACTGGACATCATCCCCCAAGACTTTGTCAAACTGGACATCATCCCCAGGACCAATGAAATAGGGTCTATCATCCCCTTATATTTCATTTGCTACATGCCCTAAGTGAAGACATTTCATTCATGGATTCTATTGTGATATTTCCAAGGTCTGAAGTATATGTTATATCACTTATTGACTCACCAACACTCACCTGCAAGGGACTAACTACGTTGCAGTGCCAAATCCTCCATTCAAGGGTGCACTACAGTGCATTTCCCGACACTCAAGGGTGCGTTGGTCACCTGGGAATGGAATTATCTTTGTTCTGGGAATATCCGCATGGACAGTGCCTTCTATAAGAGTCTATATGTGTCAAAATTCAAATCCAAGTGTCCATCTAACACCTCTAAACTTGGGAACATGTCTTGCCTATTATTAGAAAGTCATTCATTGAGAAACTACCATCATATTCCCTATAAATTGAGCACTCATCCTAGTGCTAGGGAGAGAAGAAATTTGGTAGAGTTATGATGTTGGATTCTCATTTGATAAGAGAGTGAAAGTACTGATATGCTAGTGGGATAATGCTGGATGTGATGAGGCTGGAATGAAGCTGGAGCAGGTTGACAACAAATCGATCCATTGGTTGTAATCTTCCCCTTCTACTATTTAATAAGGATTGTTGTTCATTTTCCCATACATATGTCTCTATTTCTTGTGCAATGTATTCTTGAATGGTGTATGCATTTCAGTTCTATTTGATTTGATTTGAGTAAGATAAGTAGATATCTTTATATTGTATGTTTTTTGTTTTTCCCTGTTTGTGTTTGTAGGAATCTCTTTAGCAACTTGAGTTGGATTGAGAGCGATGACAACAACGACAGAAGGAGAAAGGGAAGTGAAATAATCACAAGTAGGCTCCTTTCCCATTCTGTATATCAGCTTGTTTTAGAGAAAATGATAGTTATTCTTTCCTATGTTGTTCTAAGTGATAAACACCACACTTAGGGAATTTGGTTTATCCGTAGATCACAATTACACATAAAAAATTGGCGACTTAGTTGGGGAGTATCGTATCATTCCTGGTGTTTTTTCCTCTTTTTATCCTCATCAATAACATCTACTTTTAGTTATCAGTCATTTGAATGAAAAAATTGCATTAGAAGTGTGTTCTGCTGCTTGATTTTTCAATCCTTGCTGCGCCCAATGCACTGTTGGTCAAGACACAGTGCACTGCCTCCCACTCAGGGGTGTTATGCAACACACTGTCTCCCTTTAGAGATTGCGTTGTCCCCTTAGCCAACCAAATTCCATCTAAATTTTTCATTGCTATCTTTCTCAGCCACTTGTTTGTTTTATTCTCAGATGTCTGATACCTCTTAGAGAAAATTAAATTTGTTCAATGTCTCTTTAGTGTTTTTCTTTATCATTGGAAAATCAACTTCAAAGTATTTCATTTCACATTAGATCAATTCTGTTTTCGAAAAGGAAATTTTTGTTTCAATCCTTGTTTCCTGTAGGAAAATTGTAGCTCCATTCTTCATTTTCCTAGGAGAAATTGTTGTTTCATTCTTCGTTTCTCATAAGAAAACACTTTTTTTTTTATTGATTGATGCATATAGTTTCCTTTATTTCATTCACATTAAAGGGAGCTGAAAAGAAAAATATTGCATATAGTTTCCTTTCTTTCATTTCATAGAGTGAATTGTGTGTGTTGCATAGGGACACGTTAGGAAAGCTGCATTTAGTTTGTGCTCCTTGTTTTTTGCTCAAAAACGGATTGCTATTTCCCCTTAGTAGCTAGGATTTTCATTGAAAAATATAAATTGAAAAGTTTTCTTATTATTTAGTTTGCATTTTTAGGAATTTCCATCACATCACGTAGTGAACCTCAAAGAAAAACTTTTAAACAAGATCAACATAAAATTTACATCAATTTACCTAAGGAAGCATTGGAAAATTAACGATACCATTTACAAGGTCTAGGCTAGAGACGTGTTCTAGTGTCGTTAAACATAGCATTTTTTGCTAACTTGTCTGCTATAAATTCTAAGTGTGATACCTCACTCCACATATGTAAGTATATCAGATCTTGTCCACGTACCTTCGGGTATATAGGGAAGTGTTCTAGTATGAAAATTATAAGGGGGTGCTCTCATTGTGCGGTTTTGCATTAGACAACACTAATACGGACTTGGGCCTCCACATACCTTCGGGTATATTTGGGAGGAAAAATTTAGGTTGCTATCCATCCATAGGTAACCGAGTCGGCCGCCTTGTAACTTGTGATACACCGAACGCAACATTCCGGGAGATTTCCTGCCCGTAATTCTTGGTTCGCCAGGAGGTATTCTGCAGTTCACAATTACTTGGTAAACCTTTTTCTTAGAATTACCATTTTATTTTGTTTATTTGTTTTTGTTATAAAATAAATCAGTCATCGTGGAAGAAGAACATCCCTTTCCCTGTCGTTCACGTAGAATATCACTTAAACCACCTTTACCACCGGAATCCATTTCTGGTCGGCGAAGGTGACATCGTTCTACGCTATTACCTTTATTACATTTTCTCTTGGCCAAGCCTTGCCAATATGATTCATCCATTATACGAACCCATTGCTAGAATAAGAATAGAAGTTCTTGGGACGGAAGCTGAAAAGCCGTAAGCGGCATAGACCGGAAAAGGATAAGGAAGGCCAAAGGGCAAGCTAGGGTAACTGGTTCAATTTCAATATCGCTAGAGTAAGTGCCTGATAGGTACTTGAATTTCCCAACAACTAGCATTTATATGAACAAAACCCAATTACTCTTCTTCAATATAGAAACAAAAAAATAGAGGAAAGAGAACCCGAGACATCAACCCTACTAATAGACCAACAATCTAATATATCTATCTCAAACCAGTACTATCAGTACCTTTGGTGCGACATCATCCTCACATATACCAGAGTCGTCTCGAGTTTTTTATACAAATAATGGTTCATCTATTGTTGTCGAGACGAAGTCTTCACAACTACCTGTGGTCATGATCCATCCAATCAGTGAGACCATACCTCCCAAAACCAACGCTGTTCAATTGGAATTTGATCCAGATCCCATATTTCTTTTACCAGAACATCTAGATCCCGAAGTCAAACAATCGAAATTTTTTCCTATATCGGTCACTTCACAGTCGATCGTAGCCATTAAGTCTCCCATATCACGCAGTCAACCACCTAAAATATATCTCAGGCCTGATGACGAAGTTCTTCCACCAAGTTTGATTTCGATTGAAGAAATACCACAAGACGAAACACCTTCAACTCCAACTATTTTAGGGAGGAGCTTTATCTTTACGAGTCTTTTCCTCAAACACCTTACATTGTTCTCTTTGATCCTGTGTCAATTCAAGTTCTCGTAGATCCTATATGGTATACATTGGATCGTATTACCATGGCTGAGTCAACATCTCCAAATGTACCATCTGTTTCAGTTGCGACAACATCTATTGTTGCTAATCCTTCGATGTTTACCATGTCACATTCCAAATTACCCTCTCACATTCCAAAATTCAATGGAAACACTGGAGAAGACCCGTCAACGCATGTTATGACTTATCATTTGTGGTGCTCATCAAACTCCTTAAATGATGGCTCCGTTAGACTACGTATTTTTCAGCGCATACTCAATGTTCCAACTGCACTATGACGATAGTTCTTTTATTGTGTCAACCTCGTTAAAAAATGAAACAAGTCTTGAGGATAGTTCTTTTATTGTGTCAACCTCGATAAATGAAACAGATTTCTGAGGAAAGTTCCTTTACTGTGTCAACCTCGATAAATGAAATAGATTCTTGAGGAAAGTTCATTTACTGTGTCAGCCTCGTTAAAAAATGAAACAAACCATGAGCATAGTTATTTTTCTTGTGTGAAGCTGTAATATTCCCAAATTTTCACATGATAATTGGAATATTAGAGTCCTTAATAAAATTAATTAATTAAGTAAATAAAAGGGTGGAGGGACCCATAATCCTCAAATATGAATAAAATCCACTTTTGATGTGTGTATGTGGATATTTCAGATCTAGATCTACATAATGGAGTAGTAGAGCAACCAATTTATGTGAAAGGAGTGGAGATCATGTCTCATTAATGAGATAGATCATGGAGGTTGATATAGTCAACTAAGATCATGGAAATAATCAAATGTAAGATCATAGAGAATTCATGATGAGATGATGGAGGAGCAGTGCATTTAATGCACACATGATGGAGAGGGTGATCATTGCATTCACACATGATGGAGATCATGAAGAGACAATGAAATCAATATGGAGTCCTATGTCCACATGTACAACGATGTTATGAGGTGGGCCAAGGAATGAGAAGGCTCATAATCTATATAAATAAGATGAAGGCACAATAGAGGGCATGTTGAAGATTATTATTGATGTATGATCTGTTTAGTTCTGGAGTTGTCATTTGACATTCCATGCAATCTTATGCTGTTTAGCTAAGTTGCGGTGTTGTTTAGCACAAGGTGTTCCTGGTCGAGAATCCCAGCTCTTTCATTGAGTAGCTCTTGAAAGAGTATTGTACTTCATTCATCATCAGACATTGGTGCCATATTGTTCCTACTTTCTACAGAACATCCATATTTAGAAATTGCACATTTCTGAAGATCAGTTTGAGAGGGGGAGGTTGTCCTTCAATATTTCAGTTGAGGAACCGGTGAAGGATTCATCTTATCACCTTGAGCTTCAAGATCAGCCTTCCATCACTTCAGATCTATATCAGGCATCAGGCCATCTATTATACATCTCCCAACACCATCATTTCCATCAGGAGTTGCGCAGTCCATTCTTGTAGATCCAAGGGAGAAGGGAAGTTGCTAGTATTTAAGCTCGTAATCCTGTGAGGGAACATCCCCTCACCTTTCCATCACTATTTCCATCAGCCTGAAGCTTATTGCAGCATATTTCAGCAGGCATAGATTCTCTCCCTCTTGTACAACATAGTTTCTGTAGCAGCTGCATATTCAGTTGCTGCAACTTAAAGGAGGAGGAAGAAGAGACAATATCTCAAGCTCCTAGCTTTTAGATCTGGAAGAGGGATCAGCCCTCCAAGCTTAGATCTATTTGTATGACATATTTCAACCATCTATTTTTCATATCTAGCTTCATATATGCATAACCCAACAGTCAAAGGATCAAACCCTAGGAGTGTGATTTTCCAAAGTTGTAGATCTGGAAAATCCTTTCTGGGTTATCTTGGGTATCCATCATAGAGCCCAGATCTAGAATATTAGCATCATCAGAGCTCCACATTTCTGTAGATCTGAATTTACCTATTCAACATGCAGCCATATATCCATTATCTTCTGAAGGGACAATGCAATATTTTCTTACAACAACTCTCCAGTTACGCAGTGCCTACTTTGGCATCTTTTTAGGGATATTCTAGGCCATCTCTTTGGCTAGATTACCTCATATTCAGTACCCTGTTGTAACTGAATCTTCTCCTATGAATAAAATGGCTCAACTTCTATGTATACTCTGATGTTTTCTTTAGCTTTATTTGTTTACTTACTTGCAGTTCTTATATTGTGTTTTAGTATTACTGCATTCTCCCTTTTGGGATATTACACGAGCTCATTAAATGAAACAAGGTTCCATAAGCATAGTTCTTTACCTGTGTCAAGCTCGTTCAAAATTAAAAAAATCCCATCCTAATTAAGACGAGTCTTCCATTTGATCTCGTAAATTAACCTTCATTCCATCCAACTATTAGTAACCTGTAGTCTACTTAGGTGAATGAAATGAAGCTTGGGGGGCATGTACTCTTGCAGGGGGAATTCGACATGTGCTCTTGCAATAGGCATTCGACATGTGCTCTTGCAGGGGGCATTCAAACCTATTTCAAGCACAATTTTAATATGTTTCAATCTTGTATAAAAATTAAACCTATCTCGAGTCTATTTCGGTTATTATTTTCAGGACTTGTTAAACTCATGAAAATCCCAAGCTTCTTTTGCTATCTTTCATGCTCATAAAACACATGAAAATGCCAAGTTCTTTTTGTCTTTTCCTACTCGTAAATTAAATTGAAGTCGGTCAAAGCATACTTTTATCCTTTTTTTTCGAGCTTTGATAAAAATGAAAAAGGAAATTTAAAGCACACTTTTATGTATTTTTCGAGCTTTGATAAATGTGAAAAAACAACCCGATGGAGTATTCTTTTAGCTCTTTTAAGACTCCGATATGTGAACAGATTGCCCATCACTTGTCTTTTCGAGCTCGTAAAAGTAAATGAAATTACATCTACTTAGTATAAGTTTAACCCTTTTTTGGACTGAGATAGATTATTTACGAAAAAGGAAAACCTTAGTCAAACATGGCTAAGAGTTTTTCTAAGGTATGATTTTACACTTTTTCGGACCTGAGCAAAAAATTTACGAAAAAGGCCTCATGGAGTTTTCTTTTATCCTCTTTTTGAAACTCTCTGAATATGACAAAGGACCGGGTTGTCACTGTCGTTAGGCTCGTTAAAACATAAAATAGCGACGGACTTGTCGATCATGGAAAGAATCAAGTTTCATTTATCACTAGACTCGTTAAATTATTAAATGGAAATGGATTCGCTTGAAGGGTTGGATTATAGATCAATTATATGATATCCTCCTAAATCTTGTTAAAAAATAAAGAGGTATTGGTCGACAAATGACCGGGGAAAATTTGGGAAAAAGAACATAACACTTTATGGTAGCAGGTCGCTCTTGAACATGACACTTTCATTCCATCATTGGGACTTTTGGGTTGGGTAATCTTCTTGACGGTTCATTCATACCTATGGTTCATCATACCTTCGCTTTGGTTTTGGGTCAATGCTACCAAATCATCTCAGTGTCGCTGATATGTTCAAGAGAATTCATCCAGTCAAATCCTCATCCTTTTACAATACTCATAAACCTTCATTTTCATGATAGTAATCCCTGAACATTGCTATATAAAGTCACATTTTGTCTTCAAAATTAGTAACTCCTGTTTCATGATAAAGTTGCTTCCTATCGACGTCAACTCACCATCCAGGAAGTTTACTTAGAAAAATCTTCCAGTACCCTGAGGCTTGTTACATCATCGACAAGTTTCTCACTTCCGGACCTTTGAACAAAATATTTTGTTTGTCGTTCGACATCAAATCATATATTCACACCTTACAAATTGTACTGTAGTACCTTGAGAGCCATTAACATCAATGGTGTTTTTCTCGTGTCTGTTAACAACTCACATCAATGGTTGGTAATCAAACGATGTCTTCCCATGTTCTACTTCAAATCATATATTCGCATGGTTAGACTTGTACCTGAATGATCGAGTGAACGAGATAAGAATACCCAGTATCTAGTTTCATTAATCTGGGCTGCGATTTCAGGATTGTTGTACACATCATATTTACGATGGCTTTACATACAGATCGTCATCTGAACATGGGCCTATATCTGTAGGCATGTCTATATTGGGAAACATTCCAATGTAGACTACTTTCTGAATTATGTACATGTTATTAGATAGTTTATGTGCTGAGCATGGGAATGTCTCCCTTAACAATTCGTGATAAAAATGAAATATATCATGATGTAATGTATTGTAAGATTGATTGATGCAGGTCACCGTTCGCTTCAGTTCCTACTCATCACATTGTAAAGCATCTCATCCAAATGCTATTATTATTTTGACTTCATGCTTTGGGGGGCAGCTGTTATAGGTCAATTTGGGCATCATCCCCAGGACCAATGAAATTGGGTCTATCATCCCCTTATATTTCAGTTGCTACATTCCCTAAGTGAAGACATTTAATTCATGGCTTCTATTGTGAGATTTACAAGGTTTTAAGTATATGTTATATCACTTATTGACTCACAAACGCTCACCTACAAGGGACTAACTACGTTGCAGTGCTAAATCCTCCATTCAAGGGTGCACTGCAGTGCACTTATCGACACTCAAGGGTGCGTTGGTCACCCGGGAGTGGAATTCTCATTGTTCCAGGAATCTCCACATCACCAGTGCCTTCTAGAAGATTCCATATGTGTCAAAATTTGAATCCAGGTGTCCATCTAACACCTTTGAACTTGGGAACATGTCTTTCCTATTATTAGAAAGTCATTCATTGAGAAACTACCATAATCTTTTCTATAAATTGAGCACTCATCCTAGTGCTAGGGAGGGAATAAATTTGGTGAATTTATGATGTTGGATTCTCATTTGATAAGAGAGTGAAAGTACTGCTATGCTATCGGGATAATGCTGGATGCGATGAGGCTGGAATGAAGCTGGAGAAAGTTGACAACAGATCGATCCATTAGTTGTAATCTTCCCCTTCTACTCTTTAATAAATATTGTTGTTCATTTTCCCATACATATGTCTCTATTTCTTGTGCAATGTATTCTTGAATGATGTATGTATTTCAAATCTAATCGATTTGATTTGAGTAAGATAAGTAGATATTTGTATATTGTATGTTGTTTGTTGTTCCATGTTTGTGTTTGCAGGAATCGATCTAGCGACTTGATTTGGATTGAGAGCGACGAAAAAATTGACAAAAGGAGAAGGAGTAGCGAAAGAATCACAAGTAGGCTCCTTTCCCATTCTGTATATCTACTTGTTTTAGAGAAAGTGATAGTTATTATTTCCTCTGTTGTTCTAAGTGACAAACACCACACTTAGGGAATTTAGTTTATCCGTAGATCACAATTCCACATAACACTAGGCTTAGATGAGGTGAAAGAGTGATTTTGGGATGAAGGAGAGAGTGTTTGGCATTGCTACAGGAAGCTGCTACAAGATTTCATGTAGTGCTATAGGATGTCCTGAAAATCTACAAGAAACAAGCTGTGTGGATTTTGAGGCTAGAAATGGTGAGGAAAATGTTAGGAGAGGTGGGGTGAAGGTGGATCTAGGTAGCTGAAGGGTAGCCAACCCCTTGGCCAAGCTTAGAACTCTTCAAAAATCCTGTCTTTTACCTTCAAGATGGCTCTCGATGATGTGGTGGTGACTTCCAAAAACAGGGTTATAGGTGACTTGGATGGAAGGAGGTTGATGGAGTGTGTAGATTGAAGATGATGGTGCTGAAGGAGTCCTCCTATGCTGCTCTATTCAAACCTGCAATCAAACTACTTGTTCATGGATTCATCATTGATAAACTTATCATAAAAATGGTGGAAAAAATTAGTTGAATTTAAATAAACTTACCTATGCAACTAAAACAGAAATCTATCTCTGCATCTACAACATGTTCATGATAAGAAAAGTAATTTATCTAACTTTTCCAAGAAATCATAAATTAAAAGTCATTTTGGTTTGTGGGGGAAGACCTTCCTCCTCAAGTTCCAATGGAAGAGGTGAGAGAGGGAGGCTTAGCACACAGTTTTGAGGTTTTATATGCTACTCAACATAAAATGAAAGAGATTAATTACTGCAACATAAGAGAAAAAAAAAGTACATAAGATAGACTGAGGCCAATGGATTGGGCCCTAACCCAAAATCTCAACTCCTTGAAACTAACTTAGTGGAGAAGAAACAAAATTCTCTTTTTATTTCATAACCAATCTCGTACATAACATATAAAACTCAGAAATGTCTAATACAAGAGCCAAGAGTGCTCTAGCTACATCCAAAAATCCAATCCTAGTGAGTTCTTTCTCTGGCATATTTATGCTCAAGGGTAGCTACTAATAGCTCCCTAGAAAGTAGGTATTTTTCCCCTTGGAAATCGAGAGAAGTGGAGCTTGGCTACCTTTTATCTTTCACTTTCTTGGCTTCCTCTGATTTCGAGCTATTGGAGGAGAATATCAAGGAGATATTAGCTAAATTTAGGAGATAAGGAGGTGTTGAGCCCTCCTACAATCACTCCTTGCTGTCTAATTCGAGCCCTGATTGTGCAATCTTCCTAAAAATGGCATTATTCCCCTCATTTTCCTGCATTTAAACCACATTAGGCCTTGAAGCACGAAAATCCTTAATACATTATTCTCACTAAGAAAAACATGAAAAAATGAAATTAAATGTGAAAAAGAGAGAATAATTAGGCTAAAAAGGTGACAATTAACCACTTAGAATGTACCTAATGATGGTGCTCATCACCTTCTGTGACAAAGGGCTCAATTTTTTTTTATGGTGAGATGACAGATATCAAGGTAGGCTAGGGTCCAAAAACCAATGTGAAGGCTCCTTAGCAACATGCACACAATAGACTTACTAGGTTTACATTTCAAAGGAAGCGTAGAAGAGAAGGTCCATTTCAACAAAAAGGTAACTTGGTTCAGGAAGAAAAGGACCCTAAAAAGGGGGAAACTAAATAGCGTGAACATTTTCCTGGTATCCTGTCTGGTAAATCACAACAGAAACACAAAATTATTTTTTTGGCATTGCAAAAGTATAGTTTGAGATCAATTAGATACAAAAAATTTACAAACATGATGAGCACCTTGCATCAAACGCCTGTTGTCTCGAGAAGACTCAACATACATCTCAAGCTCAAACACAGAGGAAGGGTAGAAGGTGTTGGTCACCTGATCTACACCGATGTTTTATAAATGTTTTTCAAGATCTTGGTGGCTCACAAGGTGAGGCTTTTCTTATAGTGGTATTTTTTTTACTCTATTTATTTATATTTTCTTGTCATTGTGTAATTTGTTTGTCATTGTTAGACCACACAACCTTGAGTCCAAAAATATTTATAAGGAGCAAGAAAATATGTAAACGTTTTCATGTTGTTCATGTCTTCGATAGTGGGGAGACCTGTGTAGTATTCACTTAAAACGAGCTAGTAATGAAAACTCCACAAAAACAACCTGGAGCTACCAAAACAATGGAAATTTTATCCTAATTTGTTTCCCTACAAACATGTACATAATTTTTTGATGTATGGATCCTTGATTGTATAATTTATTTGCTACCTTATACTAGCTTTTCGCACAATATTCTCCAATTATAGAGTAAAGTTGAACTGTTTGGATTTCTTATTTTTCATTGTATAATATATATATGTTTTATTGTATTGATCTATCTACGCATTCTCCTATGATAAATCCAATTTAAAATGAGAAGGATTATTTCCCTTCAGATTATTCAAGCAGAAATGGAATGTGTGATTGAAAGGAAACATATACAAGAAATGGAAGCTAAATTACTGACGTCACAAGATACAATGAAAACATTGAAGGATTAGTTTAAAATAAAAGGAGAAGTGCTGGAGAAGATGAAAAAAGTTATGTGCCCATTGGATGATAATTGTCTTGATCTAATGCATTCTTCCTCAAAATATTCAAGTAAAAGAAATATGCTAGGGTTAAAGATTCTGTCTGTTTTTCTAGGCATTCCTTATTAGAAGCATATATTTCTATTCTTATTATTGTTAATAATGCTAATAATTCACAATCTAAAATTTTCTGGGGTCTTTTGTGCTCTTTGTTTGAACATTCTATTCCACCTGGCAATGCAAGTAACATCGTCAACAAAGCAATCACCTGAGTGCATCTTTACTGGAAAACCTAATTTTCCATCTGTAATTATGAAATTCAAAGAACGACATATACTTGCAAATGGAGATAACTAGAGAATATATAGTGAAAATGATAATGAATCAACTGCATATGTGTTTCCTTTTTTAGGAGGAAATGAGAACAAAGAATGCATGTCTACTGATAATGATTTAAGGTTGTGGTTAGTTGAGGAAAGAAAAATGGAAATCACTGTCTTTTTTAAAGGTCAAATAGATATACTTCTAACTACTGATGCAATTTTAACACAGGATTACTGTACACATGTAAGGGGAAACACGTTTCTATTTCAATGGAATATATTTGTTCCAAGTTTGAAAATACCAATGTAAATGTTGATTTAGAAGACATGAATTCTGTGAAAAATTAAAATGATGGGTGTTTTCTTGATCAAAGCACAATCTTTGAAACCTTTACACGGAAAAGTTGTACACTTGATGGAGGTTTTGTCCATTTGGATAGAGAAACAGGTCCAACTTTAGAGTATGATGACTCCCTATGTGTTGAGAGAAAATTAGCTATGATTGATATAGGTGATATTGCAGTTATAAATACATAAAAGAAAAAATATTGTGTGTCTTTTCCAAATGTATATAGTGCAACATTTATTCCACGAGATAGGGAAAGAAGTGCACAGGCAACTGAATCTTCTCAGAATTTTGGTGGAGATGAAAAGCTTAATCTTCTACTAGGGGAGTCTAGGCATGAAAGTTGAAAACAAAGATGAAAATAGTTGTGGACTTGATACCAATAAGCATGTTGAAGAGAAGAGAATTACAAAAGTTAATTTTAGTACCTCCAGCAAGCTTCTTGTTAAGGATGGAGTAAGTGTACAATCTACACTATATAGCTCAATCATGAATTCATCTCAAGAAAATATAGGTCTAACCTTGGAGACTATATATAATAGGAATGATGGTGGAGGTGAAACTCTGACATGGATAGTTCAATTCCATGGAAATAAAGCAAGGTTTTTAGTTGGATTGGATATCACTGGACAAGAATGTGAGCGAGAAATTTTAGTCAGCATGCCTTCTACAAAAAAGGGCTCAAAAAAACATTCATGGTGAGATGACATATATTAATGTGGGCTAGGGTCTAGAAACCAATGTGAAGGCTCTTTAGCAACAAGCACACAAAAAAATTACTAGGTTTACATTTCAAAGGAGTGTAAAAGAGAAGGTCCATTCAGCAAAATGGTAACTTGGTTCAGGAAGAAAAGGACCTTAAAAGGGGGGAAACAAAATAACATGAAAATTTTCCTAGTAGTCGGTCTGGTAAATCACCACAGAAACACAAAATGATTTTTTTGGCATTCGAAAAGTCTAGCTTGGTTGTTGAGTCTTCTCAAGACAATAGGCGATTGATGCAAGGTGCTCGTGAGGTTTGTAAAATTTTTGTATGTAGCTATATGTTTTCTCTTTTACTTTCACTAGCATCATTAATTCAAATTTGAAAGAACTAGTGAATTTTCTGGAAATTTTGTGAAATTAATTTCTTGCCTATATGAATCAGTGTGAACATTTTCACATACATATATCTTGACTTAGATACTAACTGAAATCATAGATTTCAAATTTGTGCAAAAGATAATTTTCTTACGTGTTTACATATTTTGCTCTTGCCTGTGTTTGATGTTCTCCAGCATGAACCATTTTACTTATTCTCTTCCCTACTTTGAAAAGAAAGAAAATTGAGATACCTAGGGGCTATACATGTAACACCAAGGATTTCTTTGATTAATTAGATTGCTTAATTTTGACAATATTTCAATAAATTTAATGTGATGTAAGAGTTCATATCCTATTTTTCTTACTGTAATTTGAAACATTTCCTGGATGCATCTTATATCATTTTCAGAGAAGAAATCATGGTGATGATATGATAAGACGGTGCCTCAAATAAAAATGTGAGGTGAAAGGACATGGCTTTGTGATTGATGAAATTCATCTTAGTTCTATTGATACTACAATAATTCTGTCAATTTTGGAGGCCAAGAGGGGTGGGGATAGATAAAACTAATGAATTATTTTCCATGTTTTATGACTACAACATCTCATAATTATAATGAACAATTTCCTCAAGTTGTTGTCTATCAACAAAATTTTCCTCTTGAGAAGGTGTCTCATCTCGAGGAGCAATTTTCTCATCAACAGACCATTTTGAGGGAATTTATAAAGAGGATGATAGAATAAATTTAAGAGAGATAGTTAAATATGACATCATATTTCCCCAATTTTGTAGGTGAGGTGAGTAATGAGGCACCGATGGATCAAATATAAAAGGAATAATTACAAACAATTTTGTACAATTTCCAAAATGATAAGAAACCTCAGCCACTTAGCAGGAAAATATAATTCTCCTAGGGGTTCTATGACTTCCTTCAAACAGACCAATTAAGAATTGTTGACAAATTAAAATATACAGGAAGGATTTGTGAGCTTTCAGTTCAACATTTTAGGCTTTAATCCCAAAAATTAGACAAGAATGAGATTATTTCAAACCCATATCACTATGTAATTGCATCTACAAAATCATTGCAAAAATTATTGCTTGTAGGGTCAAAATCCACTAAGTTGATTCCATGTCATTAGAAACATTTTTCATCCTTCCTAGGAAACAAATCCATTACAGAATAGGAGTAGCCCAAGAAGGGATTTATAACATCAAACCAAAAAATTACAAGCAATTTTAGTGAGTTTATTTTTACAAGGCATATGATAGACAAAAATAGCTTTATTTAGGGCTGCTCATCCATATAGGATTCAATGTGAAATTAGTTAATGAGATAATGAATTATATTTCCTCAATATCTTTTCAATTCTAATTAATATCACAAACTATTGTTCTATCATGCCTACAAGAGACCATGGGTAGGTATGACTGATGGCTCCTCTGCTATTTTTGTGTAACAACCGTGGTAAAAATACATGTAGAAATATATATAAGAACATGGTGATGGGTCATGTATTCCAAACTAGATGGTAGGAAAAGCAATCTAGTGGGTGTTCATTTCGGTTATTATGGCTAAGGAAATTGGAAAAGGCAAAGGCAAAGGCTTTGGAAAGGCGTGAGGCATTAATTGGCATTATATTTATGAAAATAATGGAAATTAGGAGAAAAGGAAGGTGAAAGGTCACAGGATGCATGTGGGGAGGAAATTGAAGGAAAATAATGGAAAATGAAGAAATTAGAGGCCTCATTAATAAAAGGGCTTATGAGGATTAGTGGGCAAGGCTTGGTCAATTCAGTTTTGGATTTCTCGTTATTATCTCTCTCTTTGTCTCATACTCTTGAGCACTTAGTGTATTCTTGGAGAAATCTTGTAGAGTGTGGCATACTTGGAGATATGGATCAATAAAGAAAAGGAAAAGAAGGAAAGCAGAAGAGGACATTAGGATTAACATCTACAACAGTTTCTGAGTGCAGGTACCGAGTTGCATGTATGTTTTCCTCACTAGTTTTGGCATGCATGGCTATGCATATGGATTTTCCTAGCCTTGCCATTTCCTGGATAGCCATGGTGATTGTGGGTTTATTTCCATTGATTTTTTTTTGGTTGGTTCTCAAGATTCCTTTAGTTGTTGGGTTGAATTATTAGTTCCTGGAAGCCTTGGTTGGACAAACGCTTTGGAAGCTCGGCATACAACTCTGGGTTGAGTTACTTGTCTTGGAAGCCTTGGTTGGAAAAACACTCTTGAAGCCCTAGGTGGGTTGATTTACTAGTCCTGGAGGCCCTGGTTAGACAAACACTATGGAATTCATGTGAAAATTGGGGTTGAGTTACTAGTATTAGAAGCCCTTGTTGGAACAAACACTTTAGACCCCTAGAGCATCTTGGATAGATATCAATCCATGATGGTTAGTGATGTCCAACCATGAGGTGGAATCATTGGTTTTGGGTGGAGATAGTGTGGTCTCTGGAGCCCTAGTTTGGTGTTGATTTATATGTTTGATAAAGTCCCACATTCATGCTTGGAATATGGCACGGGGATGACTAGCTGAAGTGTTATTTGGCTCAACCATGTCTATGGTTAGGTGGAACGTGGAAGTCCCATTTTGGGTTGATTTTTACATTCATTAATGAAAGGTTCATTGCCTTGGTATTTGATGTGTATATGCACTGGTCAATATATGCATTCTATTTTTGATGTATCCATGGTACTTCTTTTGGTATTATATTGGTTATAAGCATGTATTGTGATAGTGATGAGGTATGGCTCTCTCCATGTTTTTACTTGTAAATGAATACACAATATATTTATGGTTAAATTTATTAAAAGATAGCTTATAATGTAGGGGAGTTGTTGTACTTGTTTCCCATAGGTAGTCCTTGGCTACAAAAACTATGTCAGGAAACCAACTCAGCCAGCCTTTAGGTTCAAGTTGGCCCTTGAACCAGAGGGGGCTCCGTCAATTGATACGAGGCCTTGTTTAACGCTGTTCAATGTCATTGAAAAATAGATTTTGTTGTGAAACTAGCTCCAAAAATAGAAGAAAATAGATATCAATGCCTTAGAAATAAGCCACTTCGAGGGGGAAACATCCAATACATTACATGAATGAAAAATTCTTGGATGATCCAATGAAAAAACCTCCTTTCTATATATAGGAGTCCATGGGGCCACAATGTAATCCTAGCCGACCTAAAAATAATAATGTAAGGGCACAGTAATAACAATATGGGGGTTACAGGGGTACAACAATAACAATAAGGGGGCTAAAATAACATAATAAGGGACTACACTATTAATATAGGCACTTAACATGCCCCTCTCCTTCAAACAATGTTGTCCTCAACGCTTGATTATTTCTTGATGCTTCTGTATAAAATTCTCATCCTCCCATGTGGAATCTTCTACAGGAAATTTCTTCCACTTGCCGAGATACTCTGAAATTGATCGTAATTGTTGAGTTCTTGTTTCTGTGACTGCTTCAGAACTTCTTTCGATGTGATGTTGATCTTCCTGTTGTTTCATTAGATTCTGCATCAAAGTTAGGTTATCCTTTGAGAGTTGGAGAACTTGTTGTTGATGCTTGATGTTATCTTCCACTAATTTAGCATCCATATTAGCTATTATTTGATCCTTAAAACCATCTAAATTAGCCTTTATTTCTTCTTTTAAACCATTTATTTCATCTTTGTTTTCTCTTCGTAAGATCGAAATTTGTTGCACTTGGTACCATAATTTTGATATCTCATACTGCAATTCTTCCTCTTCATGCATCATAGTATAGCTTTTTGAGGGCTTAATGGGTATGGAATTATTTTTTGGAGGCATTATAGAATCCAATGCTGATAAAAATTCTAAAATAAGCCCTTGGAATCACTTTAAACTACTTTTTCAAAAAAACGTTATGCAATTTTAAAAACCAAATACACACCTTTTTTTTGCTTTTGAAAAACTCGATATTGAAACTGAATTATCTATGTGATTTCAGATCCTCAATAACTGAAATTTGGTAGTGAGGTAGCCCTCTTAATTCTCTTTCAAATGCCATGGGTTTGACCTAATTTGGATTCTTGAAGACAAAGTTGTGCCCAATCTCCTACAATGACCCAATTATGGGCTGCTTCAGTAGAGCGAACTTGTGTGACTTGCCACGTGTCACTATTTCCTCCTTCGGCTCTGAAATTGATAGAAAGGAAACTAAAATCTGTGTACTTGCGGCCCCTTTTTACAGAATTCCAATCTGATGCTCAGAGAGAGAGATTTATGAATATTTTCCCACGATCACCTCTTTGAGATGAAATTCGAGAGCTTGCAAAAGACCTAACTTCCACATACAATATCTATAAAAATTTTGCGAACCAAGCTTTGAAATTTGGCGAAGATATTCCTCAATATTTTGGCTTTGTGTCCTAAAAGTTTCAGCTTCTGAACCTTCGTAGAAAAAACGTTATAGCCAAAATGCCACGATGACCTGTTTAGGTTAAATTCAGGAGCCTGCAAAAAGACCTAACTTCCACAGATCATATCTCCGAAACTATAGCGAACCAAGATATGAAATTTTTCGACGATTTTCCTCAGGATTTCAGCTTCATACTATAAAACTTTCGGCTTCTAAACCTTCGTATAAAAAATGTTATAGTGCAAATTCCGTGATGACCTTTTTAAATGAAATTTAGGAGCCTGCAAAAATCCCTAACTTCCACAGATCATATCTCCGAAAATGTTATGAATCAAGCTCTGAAATTTTGCGATGATGTTACTCAGGATTTCGTCTTCGCACTCTACAAATTTCAGCTTCGGAACCTTCATAGAAAAAAATTTATAGCGAAAATTCCACGATGACCTGTTTGGAGCAGCGAAACCTTAGAATCCAAAGCTCTGATACCAAATGTTGTGTAACCAGCTCCAAAAATAGAAGAAAAGAGATATCAACGCCTTAGAAATAAGCCACTTCGAGGGGGAAACCTCCAATACATTACATGAATGAAAAATTCTTGGATGATACAAATGCCAAAACCTCCTTTCTATATATAGGAGTTCATGGGGCCACAATGTAATCCTAGCTGACCTAAAAATAATAATGTAAGGGCACAATAATAACAATATGGGGGTTACAGGGGTACAAAAATAACAATAAGGGGGCTACACTAACATAATAAGGGACTACACTATTAATATAGGGACTTAACATATTTTGAAGAACAATGGCCAGAATTATGGTTTTAATTGGGGGTGGTTGGCGATCAATGAAAATCCCTAATCATTATTAAATACCTCTCTCATAGGGTCCCTTCTAAACGTGTCAGCTTCCATCCTGACAGAATGAATTGATTTGTATAGGAATTTGATAGAAGAATGTAAGGATATTCCTAATAATTGAGCAGCCAAACTAGCTACTTAACAACTAGGGAGATTTGGAAGCATGTAGAAGATTTCTACAACCCAACAAAACATATTTAAGAGAAGATATAAGGGCAAACAATAATCAGTTCAAAGAAGAGCTAACTCAGACAGACAATCCAATATACTAATTTCTTTCAATTATTACTAATTTGGCAGATATTTCAAAGAGATTGAAATTCAATATTTTCTTACCTAGGTCTTCTATACAACTCTGAAACATGTGCAGAAAAAATATATGGAAATACTGGAAAAACGTACTAGAAACACAAAATTCTGCCAAGAACTATAGCCGGAAGGCTTTCATTAGAAATCTAATAAGGGAAGCTATTAAAAAGTGTGGAGTCTTGGCATCAAAGTCCCACACTTTCTTTATTACAATTGATCATATATATAGAAATACAAACTACTAAACTGTTACCAACTTTCAGGAATAAAATCCTGAATAATATACTAAAAATAAAACAATCTCCTAATAGTCTGCAAGAAATTTTGAACAGTTTTCGTATTCTCTACCTTAGAATCTGGAATTGGTTCCTTATCCATTGATTTTGTGCCATAAAATATGGGAATTATGAAATTGTTCCTAAATATCTATCCATTGCTCAGGTTTATGTATAGTATGAGAACACTAAGATTCATTGAACATCCACTTTCTTTGCTTACAACTTACTATCCCATTATTTCATCGAATCTGTTGTATGCTTTCATATAATCAAGCTTTTAATTTTTCAAAGACACCTCCTCTCCTTGGTTTTTCATTATGACTAACACAAGTCAGAAGCTTCTCAAAAATATTTAATTCTTCGAGCTCTATGATCTTCTCAACTTATGAGTCAAAAAATTTTGTAATAGAATTATATGATCATGAGGCTTAAATATGCATGCTTCTTTTCCATGTTCCAACACTATCTTCAATATAGAATAATTTGTAGCACAGGTAGACTCATCCACATGTTTAGGATCTACTAACATAGGAAAATTTCCTCTGATAACAAGGCACTACCTTGCCTGAAATGCTCCAATAAAACTCCATTTTAACCAATTAGTTGTCAACTGTGGAATGACAACAACTTTCCATTTTAAATTCTCAAGAAAATTAGTAGCATCATCCGCCTTTTCAAAATTAACAAACTAGGAACCGTTGGATTTCCCATCTGCATCTCACATAATAACTACACTGGGGACATGGCCATAGCTACTAAAAACCCTTTCCAAAACTTCATCTGTGGTTGTTTATGACATATTTTGACATAAAAGTCGTTGAATTTCGATGTATCAATAGCTCGATCTCTTTCCTAACATCAAATGAATATACCATCACAAACATGATTATCTTTCATCAAAATTTCAATGACACTTTTTGTTGAGTCTCCTTGTTCAAACTAAACAAAACCGTATCTTTTGACTAACCATTAGCATCTATGGATACTTTGTAAGAAAGAATTGGATGAAAAGAAGAGAACATATCATGCAACGCTCTATTATTTATTTAATTGATCAAGAGTCTTAATAAAAACATTTGCAGACCCACTTTTACGAATACTGGGATCACGGTGGGGAAACATTATCTTCATTGGCTTTTCAATTACAGGACTGAAATTTAGAACATCTAGAGCCCGACTAGCTTCATATACGCTTTCTCTCAAAAGAAGTAACCCTGCTTTAGTGCAAATAACTTTGATATCTGCTCCAGAGAACTCATCTTTCATCTCTCTGTCAAGCCTACAAAGGTGATTACAAAGATCAAGAACTATGACATTACTAGCCTTTTCAACAATGATTTGTCCAAAATTTGGGTGTAAAATAGCTACAGTATAATGAATGGAAAATATAAATCACTAGACTAGAAGCATTCATATTGTTGGCACATGGCATATGGTTTTACAGAAAATGGCACTGAACTTACGCCTTACAGGAAACTAGCAAAATCTCTCTATTCGCTCACAATTTTTGTAAAAAAATCACATGCTTAACTAAATTGGGACCATCCCGCAAAAAACCCATGTCTCAGAATTGAGAAATTCATCTTCTTTTTCCCACAAAATGATCCCAAAAATCACCTACTAAAAATGTTGCGTTTTTGTTTTTCTAGTGAAATCTAGCATTCATGCGTATCTGGTTATTCCTCACTTCAAAATGGAGATACAACATAATTGATGGAGGTTGAATTGCTCAGTTTCAAACTGTCCCGAATTCCTCTCTAAGGTACTCTCTTCAATTTTTGCAGATGGCATGCTGTCATACATTCTGCAGCAAATTCCATTCACACAGGCTCAACCAAATAATCTCATGCCCCATAAGTTATCCCTTTGATTTACCATATTTTTTAGAATTAATCTTATGTGTTATCCCTGAAACCACCGACATATTTCAGAGGGGGTACTTACTAGTAAGTGGATTTGCTGCTAGGGGGTGCGAACTGCTTCAACTTCTACCACGTGTTGAAAAGTTGTTTTTAAAAACAACTAATTTCAGACCCCCCCTCCTCCGTTAAATGTCAAAAATCTTGAGGGGGTACGAAATATGATATGTGCCTTTTATTTCGCATGTGCTCTCATAACCATTGAAAAATGGTGAATATTTATCGGCATTGAATAATTCAATATTTAAAATATATATTTTTTAAATAAAAATATAATTTTATATTTTCAATAAAATTACATATTTAAATATTCAAAATCATTTAAAATTAGTCGAGCAACCATATTTCCATGAAATTTTATATATGCTCAAAGATTTAGCTGAGAGGTAAGCTGGCTAAAATAAAAAAATATTTTTAATTTCAAGGGTACCAAAATATGCTACAACGGGAGAAATGCTTCTTAGCCATTGTCAGATAAGGAAGAGACCCATTTGTTTAAATATTCTATTTCTACCTGTAGATGTTATGCTTGTGACATGTTTAACGAAAGGCCTGTCATGGCCGGGTGGGGTAGGATAAGTTCCAGTTGATGTGATTCCAAACATATGTTTTTTTAATTGTTATTTACCCACTCCTGGAGTTATAGGAAGTTCTGGGCAATGTCCTGCTAAAAATGTGGCACAAATCCCGGAGCTACAAGTGGAAATTTTTTTGTTTGGGCCTGAGCCACTACATTAACAAGGCTAGCCTACGGCTCTAGGGTCTAGAGTGTCTCCCTTGCCCTTAAAAGCCCGCGTCTCAGCCTAAAAGGGGCTAAAAATCAGTCCCCCCTAAGGGAACAGGGCCCTGGAAGGTTGGGTTACCTCCTAGGGATGTCAATGATGCAATGCAAGGCATGTTTTTGGTGTTTCTCTTGATTCCATTTCCATATAGGAGGTTGAATATCATATTAGTAGCCTCTCGTCACATGTTTACCCCGGTTGGCCGGTTACTTGGGTAGATGTGGGAAGAGGGTGTTATAGAGTGGTGTGAGAGTGTGGTTGCACTCTCCTTGGGCTGTGTGTGTTTTTCGTGCATACATGTCTATTGCATATATGTTCCTCATGCTTATTTTCTATGTGCTTGTGTATATGCATGATGTGTTGATAATTTGGAGGGTTGTTGATTAATACAGATTCCCTTCTTGATAATTACTTGTGAGCTTTCTTGTGTTACTTATGTAATCTCTTCTTTTAGCTTAGTTAATATTTCATCAAGTCAATTATCAAAATGCACAAGAAACATAAGTTATGCTCCTAGAGCTAGGGAAAAACTTCTCCCTATTGGAGAGAAAAAATAGCAAAGAATTCTTCTTAAAGCTCTTCAAATGAAAAGTACCATGACCAAGACTTATTCCCTTGACCTAGATATGCTTCCAAGACCTTGATTCAACTTCTTCAACTTTGATTCTTCTTTTCAAAAAATTTCTTAGTTCTGCATTAGTACTAGAGACCTTAAACTTAACCTTGTATATGCTTTTATTTGATTTGCTTGAACTGTAGGAAGGTAAATCAAAGATTTACCTTCCTTACTATTGCTGCCTCTTCTTCTTATGATGACTATCTCAACTTCAATAAATTATTAACCTTGAACTAACACTCTTAAACTTAGAGTTATAATGTTGTACCCTTCCTGCACTTGTCCGAAACTTTGCTTCAGTCATCCACAATCCTGTATCTCTTGCACTTTCCGTACAAATTTCCTTCTTGCTCTTTAATTTCAGATCTGCACTTATATGTTGTCCTTTATCCACATTTATGCGTTGTCCTTCTTGCACTTTTCTGCATTCATATGTTGCCCTAATTAATTGTCTTGTCTGCACTTGTATACTCCCTTTTATCAGAAATTATATATTGCCTTTTCTCCGCAATTTCTACTTGGAGATATCCGAAAAATTATTCAGAGATAGGAATGTTGTAGGTTCATATACATCCACACTTTTTGACTCAGATTTATCTGCACCTCTCCCTGATATTTGATCCACAAATCTTCCTGAGATTAATCTGCAATTTTTCCTGAGATGAATCCACAATTCCTTGTTTTTCTGCGCAGTTCAACTATGTATTTATAGTTTTTGCAGTTAGTTAATAATCCGACCTTCCATCTGACTTTAACACAATTTGTAGGCCGAATTGAGGTGTAATTTATTCATAATTTCATGAGGCATTTCTCCAACATTTAAAGCTATATTTCCATCATTGATTAAGGGATGTTGTGAGCTTCTTCCACAAGGTCTTGGACCACATATTCCTAGAGTAGATCCTTCATGTTTGAGACACTTAATTCTATTTAATCCTAGAATACAAAAACCTAATAGACATCAAGACGAAGTCTATCTACATAATAAAATCTTTCTTATGAAAACCATGAAGAAAGTACACCAAAATACATTTTATTTTCTTTGTCTTCTTCTTTACATAAATACATAATTACATAGTCAACATGAAGACCAACCTAGTTACACTTTTCGACACTCCCTCTTAACTAGGGAGGTATTCATACATGTACATGGTCACTTTCAAACTGAAGAATCTCATAAGAAGAATCGGATTGGTAATCGAATCTGTATAATAGAATCATATCAACCGTCATTGTCCTAGTGCAAGTCCTTGACTAACAACCCCATCTCTCAACGAGACAATCAGATACAATGCTAGCGAGACACATGAATTATAGACACCATCGTCATTGTCTCTCCAAGGTACATACTCCACCCAGGTGTTCCCAAAGTATGACTTTCTTGGACTATTCTTCTCTTGGGTAGCTAGCCCTCAAAGAATATCGATCCCCGACTACTCTTATCTTGAATTCCATAACACATTCTCAAAGAGTATCGAATGCCAGATGATTACTCAATCCTCCATTCTGTCTTCCCAAGTGAAGACCAAAATGACGTGTCTATCTCTCCCTCTCAACCAGGGAGGACCTATTCCACAAGGGAATGTACTCATTCATATACAAGAAATGTACCTAAGCTCATTCTTAGGAATTACCAAGTTTCTTCGAAGTAAGAAACTTATCACCAGGCTCCCTCTTAACCAGGGACCTCCAACAACAATGATGAGACACCCAGCTGCTCATGAAGAATTCCTGTCCTCGATGTCATGGTTTTCGATATTGAGGAATCTTCAACTTTTAGCTTCATAGGGCACATATTATCCATCACTTTCATCCACGAGTCATGTAAGCTATCAAAAAGTGATTCATAAAACTTCCTTATCTGGTCCACTTTATGCCATGCTGCTTTCCTTTGAATCATCTCCAAGGATCATACATCCTTTCTCATGATTAGCAGCCTTCAGTGATGATATTTCACCATGGCATCTTCCTGTAGGCATCAACATCCTTGAATGACACATCTCCTAATGATATGTTTTTCCAAGGATCTTCTTCTTTACCAGACTTCTGTCAGAGTCTACAAAAATTCCCAGGATATCTCTTAGTCACATTTTATTGGTTTCCGGATGATAACTGCCTCTTGACATGGTTGAATTTCATGATCTCTTCCTTTCTGAAAATTTTTCATTCCCAGGAACTTACAAGTTTTTCAGTTTCTCGTTCTTATACAACCACCTCATATTCCATGAGGACATATTATGTTGATTTCATCTTTTAGTGCTCTGAGAGATCCTTATTCATAGATCATACTACTAAATATGCAAGTCTATTACCTGCAACCATATGACATGACTTCACAACATCTAGTGTCAGCATATATATATATATATATATATATATATATATATACCTCATACCTTTTTCCCTTGAATCATCCTGTAGACATTTCTCTAGAATGAAGTGCTTCATTCCTTTAGCCTGCTCCATCAATATGTCATCACATCCTAGAATTATGTCTTCATGATGACCCTTGATCTAATGACTGCTTTACTATTAATAGAGAGGTTTTCCAGAATTTGTTTCATCGAGAGCTACTTTTTCCTGCTTATATCACGATTCTTATTAATGTACATTGCTTCCTATCATACTATTTTACAATAAATCAGAAATCACCTAAAGAGAAAGATGATCTTAATCATAATAGAAATCTCTCGCTTCCTCTTTCTTAGATTTTGTAGCATCAGGTTCTTCTATTTCATTAGTGACATGGGCTTCTTCTTTTTTCCTCTTTTCCTTTCCACATTTAGGAAAATCTATTTTATAATGCACAAGTTCATTACATCCAAAGCATCGTACGTTGTCCATATTTATTCTTTTATTCTGAGGGCCAAATTTTCCGAATCTTCCTTTCTTCCTGTATGAGGTTGCAAAGGCATGATTCTCTTCACTTGGTCTTGTATCAGTTTTGGCTTTTAGTCTTTTTTCCTCTATTTTACATAGAGATCATAAATCAGAGAATGGGGTGGCTTCTTTCTTCCCGTATAGACTAGATGTGAAGTTTCCCCATTCCTCTGGTAGATCATTCAACACCATTGTAGTCATCTCAGTGTCAGACATTACTTCTCCTAGTTCCTACAGTTGATCTCTTATTTCAGAAATCCTCATGAATTATGGAGTGATTCCTTCTTCCCTTGATAATTTAATTTTGTATAGCTCTTGTCTCAAAGAGATTGCTTCTCCTGCAATACTCATAGAGAATAGCTCCACCAATTTATTATATATTTGTTTTGCATTCTTTAGTTTTGATACATAGGGAGTGAGATAGTCTTTAATGGATCCTATGAGAATCCTCTGGGCTCTAATTTCTCCCTTCATGTACTTGGCATGGGCTGGAGCATCTTCTTTTGGGGGTTTAACAGTAGATCCTTTGATATAGTCCATTACTTCATCTTCAATTAAATTCAAGTCTATCATTTTCTTCCATGCACTAAAGTTTGATGACCCAACCAAATTGTTTCTTTCTTTACAATAAGGCATCTTGACAGATAGGGCATGAATACTTACTCGATTGGATTAGCTTACAGCTTCCTTGATGATGATTGAAAATTAAGTCAAGGGTTTCCTTTCTTCAATGTTGGTGTACTTGAACCCTTGATTATAAAGAATATCTTCAGAAGTTGAGGTTCTCTTCAAACAATGTCTTAAGTGCAAATATTTGATGGAAAAGGTTATTTTCTTGAATGAGTTGATCTTTTGAATGAGATAGGAGATCTCACTTGAAGTAGCTAGATAGTATTCCTTGCAAACTGATTTGAATTTCCAACCCAAACTTTGATCTTCATTTCTTTGAGTGTCTTTTTTGACAAACAACCCTTGTGTTCAACACCTTATCTCTAATACCATGTTGAGAATTTGGAGGGCTGTTGATTAATACAAATTCTCTTCTTGATAATTACTTGTGAGCTTGCTTGTGTTACTTATTTCTTCTCTTATTTTAGCTTAGTTAATCTTTCATCGAGTCAATTATCAAAATGCACAAGACACAGAAGTTAGGCTCCTAGAGCCAAGGAAAAACCTCTCCCTCTTGGAGAGGAAAACTCACAAATAATTCTTCTTATAGATATTCAAATAATAAGTACCATGACCAAGACTCAGACCCTTGACCTAGATATGATTCCAAGACCTTGATTCAGCTTCTTCAACTTTGATTCTTCTTTTAAATTTTTTTTTTAGTTTTGCATCAGTACTAGAGAACTTGACCTTCACCTTGTATATGCTTGTATTTGATTTGCTTGAACTGTAGGAAGGTAAATATTTGACCTTCCTTACTATTTCTGCCTATTATTCTTATGATGAATATCTCAACTTCAATAAATTCTTAACCTTGAACTAACACTTTTAAACTTAGAGTTATATTGATGTACCCTTCCTACACTTGTTCGAAACTTTGCTTCAGTCATCCGATTTCCTGTATCTCCCACACTTTCTGCAAATTTCCTTCCTGCTCTTTAATTTCAGATCCACACTTATATGTTGTCCTTTATACACATTTATGTGTTGTCCTTCCTGCACTTGTCCGCATTAATATGCTGCCCTAATTCACTGTCCTGTCTGCACTTGTATACTCCCTTTTATCAGCAATTATATATTTCCTTTTCTCTGCAATTTCTTCTTGGAGATATTTGCAAACTTATTTAGAGACAGGTCCGTTGTAGGTTCATATACATCCGCACTTTTTGATTCATATTGATCTGCACTTCTTCCTGAGATTTGATCCGAAAATCTTCCTAAGATTAATATGCAATTTTTCCTGAGATGAATCCACAATTCCTTGTTTTTCTGTGCAGTTCAACTGAGTATTTATAGTTTTTGTAGTCAATTAATAAGCCGACCTGCCAGCCAACTTTAACACAATTTGTAGGTCGACTTGAGGTGTAATTTCTTCAGCAATTCAACAAGTATTTCTCCAACATTTAAAGCTAGACTTCCATCATTGATTGAGGGATGTTGTGAGCTTCTTCCACAAGGTCTTGGAGCACATATTCCTAGACTAGATCCATCATGTTTGAGACACTTAATTCTATTTAATCCTAGAAGAAAAAAACCTAATAGACAACAAGAAGAAGTCTATCTACCTAATTAAATATTTCTTATGAAACCCATGAAGCAAGTACACCAAAATAAATTTTATTATATTTGTCTTCTTCTTTACATAAATACATAATTACATAGTCAACATGAAGACTGACCTAGTTACACTTTTCAACATGATGGTGGTGTTTGTATTATGTTCTCTTTGTGTGATATCTGATACTGCAGAGTGGAATCAGAGCATGGTTCAACCATTGGAATTGTTGGGTGGTGTGTTGGTCATGCTTTTATGTCGATTTCTTATTTTTTTTCATACCCATGTTGTTTGTGGCTTACGCATCCATGTTGTGTTTACCATGGTGGAAGTGGTGTTACCATGGAAGCGCTTATGGTGTTGTTGTCATGAATGTATGAATGATTATGCGCTGTTCTCGTTTATATATTTTCCATGCATGATTTCTTACATGTTTCTACATATTGTACATGCATTTCTTGTTTATGCTAGGTCACATATTGGTCATGGTTGCATGTTTTCCATGTATCCTTTCTTGTGTGAGGTTATATGTTGAACATGCATTGGTCGTTCATGATTGGTTATACATGTCAAGTGGGTGCATATGGTCAAGTTTTCATTGATTTGGTTGAGGTTGTTGTGCATAAGGTAATTGTATGAAATTATGCCATGATGATGATATTGGTATGTTATGATGTTAATGTGTTGGATGAGATAGATTAGAAGATGCATATCATCTAAGTGAAGTTGCAACATTGGACCTCAAGGCAAGAGGAGATTGTCAAACAAGTTGTATGCTTGACATGTGGGTATGTGATTCAAGGTTGTTGTAAGAATTAGGGTTACTTATATGTTTTTCATTCTATTATTACTATGGTTATGTGTATGCCTATAATTTTTTTGATGTAATGGTTATGTACATGATAGATATTAGTTAATTAGTGTGATCATATATACATGTGTTGGTTAATAAAGCATGGTATTAACTTGATGATTATTTTATATGTAATTGATGAGTATGTTAACTTGTAGTTATCTCAATTAATATGTTATACATTGTTGATGAGCATGTTATATGTTAATTTATTGTTGTGGTATGCTAATTATCTTGATGATTAGGTTGCATGTGGTTGATGAGCGTGATATATAGCTTGTTATTGGTATATGTTAGTAACTTGATGATTAGGGTTATTTCATTAATATCTTGGTGTTATATGTATCATATTACCTTGGATTGGCTTATGTAGATGGTTAGGGTTATTATGTTCATGTATGAATGGATATAATTGTGATATTGTATTGTACTAATTTAGGTTGACTGTGCATATGTGATTGTTATGTATGAATGACAATTGATTATGATTTTATGAAGTGAACATGTTAGTTGGTTACTTGTAAGGATATCTTGATCTTATTTATGTTGAGTTGAGGTGTTGTGAAGTTATATTGCGCTAATCTATATTGATTGTGCAGACAAGATAGCCTCCCCTGAGATACATTGAGGTATGAGTTTTCTTATGTCATATACTTGGTGCTTGACTATTTTGAGTGTTTGATTATGTCATCTAGTTGATTTATTTAGCATGGCATGTTTGCAAGTTGTTTGAATGTTTGATTAATTGCATGATATGAGCTTGTATCTATAATATTGCATGAAGGAATGATATTTCTTTAATATGGTTTGCTAACACATATGTGTTGAGATAGTCGGTATATACTTGAGTGTAAGTAGGTGATAGTTGTAGAATTATGTATTATGACTGATGAATGTGAGAAAATTATTGGTTATGACATGGTTGTTAGTCTGGGTAAAAGTTGATTTCGAATTGATAGATATGTTGTCTTGATGTTTGGTACATATGGCTTACACGTGTGTTCAGTTACAGGTCAACATGATTGGCACAACAAGGTAAGGTAAATAGCATGTTGTATGTTTATTTATGCATTGACAGTTATGTGTTTATGGCAGTATGATGCAATGATTACATGGAAAGAGACACTGTTATGAAATATTTAAGAAGGCTCAGGTTAAGCTTTCCTTGGGAACAATGGGGATTGAGTCATGGTGTTTGTTGCTAGCATTGTTCTTTTGGTATTTTGTGATTTTCTTGTGCTTTATTTGTGGTTTTTATTATGTCTGGTGCAAGGCCTTGCCACTTTTTTGTGGTGCCGTATTGCTTTTGGTTTTCATGGATTTATTCTTGTTTGTTTCTTTTTTGTTCCTTTTGTTTGAGAGTCTTGTGGATCAGTTGGGAAAGAGGAAAATTGATGGAGCTCTGGGAGAGAATTGTGGTACTGAACAGGTAATGAAAGACTTGGATGAAGCTCGGTGCATGATTAAGCGAAGCATAAGGTAAGAGTATGAAAATCAGATGGATTGCTTGAGTCCATTGTGGTAAATGGATGGTGGGAGGAAAATCATGAGAAAGGTGAAGTGAATGGATTTGAGGTGTTAAGTGCCTTGTATATGTTGGGCACTATTTCTCTCAACGTTATGTGTGTTTTGCACAAATAAGGAGTTTCTCTTAACCTAGACCTTATGATATCTGGCAATGACATTGTGATCATGATTTTGTTGATGTTTATATATGTATACATGTATGTGAGTATGTATGTCGTTATATAACATGATCATGATTTTTTTATGTTAATGATATACATGTATATGTGTGTGTGTGTGTGTGTGTGAAAGGGTTTTCAAGGATCATTCTTGTGGAGGAATGATTTCTTATGCAGGTGAATGGCATGAAGAGGTTCTTGGTCTTATGAGGAATCAAGTGGGGAGAGTAACTCTGAAAATCCATGAGGTCAGTATCATGTGGACATGAATTGATATTTCATGCTTGTATTATGCCTATTTTTATGTTATGAATAGGTAATGTTGAGGGTTACATCAACAAAGTGAAAGTAGTGTGATCTGCGACATGTTAGGGTGAACATGGATAGTGGGAAGACACTAGAAGCAAGGTTACTTGTGGGGTCAGCGTGTGGTCTATGGATGTGCAGTGATATTGTTGTGTATATGTTGTGCATATTGTATATTCAGTGATTGTATCTATGCTGATGTGCAATGTTGCGTAGTATTGTGTACATATGATGTTTTATTCCTGTTTTATATATGATGTTGCATATGTAGTGCCACATATAGATGGTGCTATGTACAATTTCAATATGTAGTGTTGTGTACGTATGGTGCTATGTACATTTTGAACATGCAGTGCTATGTACATATGGTGTTGTGTGCATGATGTACATATGGTGCTATGTGCATCTGGTTTTGTGTGCACAATTGTACACATGGTGATGTGTGCATATGGTGCTATGTACAGGCTGTACATGTGGTGCTGTGTGTAGACAGTGCCATGTACAAGTCGTGCATGTGGTGCTATGTACATATGGTGTTGTGTACATGTCATGAATGTGGTGTTGTGTACATGTGGCATTGTGTACACATTGTACAGGTGGTGCGATGTACATTTGGCATTGTGTACATGTTGTGTAGGTGGTGTCGTTTACATGTGATGTTATGCACACGTTGTGTAGGTAGCATGTGTACATGTGTTACCGTGTACATGTTGTTCATATGGTACTGGTATACATGTGTGTTGTGTAGGTAAATCCCCTCTACCGATAGAGGTGATCCCTCTAGCCCTAGGGTGGGTCTAGCAGCAGGAGGACATGCTCATGCATTGATTCCTAGTTAATGAATGAAATGAGTCAGGATAGATATCCTACCTTAGATACAACACGGTCATCATAGCTGTGGCAACAGTCTCCTGACCTTCGTCCTGACACGTCATGATCCTTTAGCAATGGTACTCGAGTGCCTGCACAAAGATCAAAGGACAAAATCAGCATACAAGACAATATTTGCATTCATAACTATCTAATTAGTCAAGGAGAATTAAACGTATTGCAAAAGATAAATCACATCAATACAAGACGGGAACCAAAACATCAGTCATGTATTGAATTATTAGAGAAAGAAAGAGATTATAAAAGGAGCCTTGACGTCACAACCTCCTTCGGTGGGTTTAGTCAAAACACGTCTCGAGCATTCATCGGGGAATTTGGATGTGGCGAGGCAATCAGCCTAGACTCTCTCTCGATAGGGGGTCTCTCTCTACTCTATCTCACACCAACTTATTCAGACTGTTTAGCTATAAACCATTTTAGCTAGCTGCATATATGTGAGAGAGATGTATTTATAGAAGGAGAGGAGGAGGTTGGGATCCCTCATATGGTGGAAGGGAGGCCTTAAGCTTTGGGAGGTTTCCCCAAAAGGAGGAAACAAGAAGCCAAAGGAAGGTGCTCGACGTTATTCAGTCGAAAAACCCAAGCTGACTCACTCACAAAGTAGTTAGTAATGGAAACTTCACTCCTATATTTAAAAAACTTTCCAAAAATAGCTCGGCGCCGGCAGTCCACTGAGACAGAACGCCAATGAGCGCAGGGCCCAGTGCTAATTTCCTTTATTGGCGCGAGGCCATAACTGCCTACCAGCGCCGACCCAAAATCATGTGTTTTTGATGGTTTTTTCTAGGAATAGTCAATAGAGGAAATTTTCTTCTCATGGCAAGGGATGCAATGACACTTTTTTCAAGGCATGAAACTTCATATAAGTCACAGAAACGATGCTCCATTGTGTGGGATGGGGATTGCAGGGACGGTGACAAAATGTTGTGTAACATATGCCCCCTAAAGCATGAGGTCCAAGAGAGAGGGAGGAGTGAAATGCTTTACGAGAACGTGTTTGAACCAAACACTGTTGTCGGAAGACCTGCAAGTACAAATACAACTGTTATCTCTGATACATGAACATGTGGCATGGGCATAGCCATCCATAATAAATTACATATATAAAATGAGATCCGAGGTATGGACGCAGCCATCCAGCAGTAAGGATCAAAAAATAGACTCAGGTATGGTCGCAACCATCCAATCAAAAGAGTCATGCATATATTCATGATAAACCAAAATATCCCGTAGCATCAATCTTATCAGACAAAACTGAGGGTCTTGAGCTCCATCTCAACCCGAACAAGTACAAATTCAAGCCTGCAAATATGTGAGGTGAAGTTGAACATGCAAGAAAGTCACCTGATTACTAGCCAATGATGTAAGTTGTTAACATGCACGAGAGAAACCACCAATCATGACAATGGCTCTCAAGGTACAACTAGTACAATCCATAGAATGTGAACAGTGATCTGGCATCGAACACTCGCAGAGTCATTCGATCGAAGGCCAATGATGTGGACCTATAGTCGAATGCGAAGAACTTGCCATTGAGGCATGTAAGCTCCAAGGTACCGGAAGGGAATCTCTAGATCAACGTCCTGGATAATGAGCTGAAGTCGACAGGAAGTGACTTGGTAGAAGGAGGTCCATAATGTTTCCCACATCATCGACACAAGAAATAGGAACATGATGATAGTGAATCAGGATCAAGAAAGAGAATCAGAGGGGGGTTGAAAACTGCAAATGGAAACTTCTCTTAAACATATTAGCGACACGACTCCGGATTTGGCAGTATTTGACATCAAGGGATCTGAGGTCATGATGATGTGGCAAAGAGCATATGAGAGGTCAAAAGAGATTACCCAAACCCATGGAGGCAAAAATGACGAAATGAGATGTCCCCAACCCGACACGAATGCAGATGAGTGTCATGTTCAAGAGCGACATACTGCCGACATGACTAGAGAACTAGTTCCATTTTCCCCCATCATTGCTAGCAAGTATCCCAATTATTTTTGAAAAACAATCTTGAAGGGGATAGCATATGCTTGTCATGTAAGTTTTTCCTTCGGACAAATCCATCCTAGTACATTTTACGAGCCCTAGGAAGGAGGAACTAGGTAACGTTATTGTGACGGTTTCCGATGTCATTTAGATTTTAACGAGTCTGACAAAGGAAGAATTCGACATCTGTTCATGTTTAGAGAGTTTGAAAAGAAGTGGAAAAGAAAAATCCAGCAGGTCCCTTTTTGTAGGTAGTCTAACAGATCTGAAAAGGTAGAAAACTGTGTCTGAGAGAATCTCTTAATCACGATAGGCTAAGGTATTCCTTTTACATAAATAATCTATCCCAGCCTGAAAAGGGGTAAATGTATATTGGGTAGATATCGTTTTGCAGTCATTTAACGAGTTCAAAACAACAAGAGTTTCATCAATCTTTTCAATTTTCGAGAGTCAGAAAAGAGCTGAAGGATGACTCCAACAGTGAATTTTTCGTGTTTTTATCGAGTCCGAAAAAGTATAAAATACAACTTTACTTCATCTTCGTCACGTTGAAGACCATTTGCTGCACAAGAGACGTACATAAAACCCATTTCTCGAAATAACATAGCGAAATAATCGAAAAATATGCTTTAAAACCTAATTAGGGTTCTAAAAAGTTATAAAATACCACAAATGGTAAAAAATAAATTACTTTTCACTTTTATCTCTTTTGAGCAATTTGATACCCTTTTTCACTGCGATTTTGTGGCGTTAACAACAGGCAATCCGGAAGACCAATCACGAATCTGTCTGTTCCAGGTAAGAACTCACATCTTTCCCTGCATTTTGATTGCTTTTTCATTACCTGCAACCTCGATTTTGTAGATCTATGGGGGAATTTGTAAAATCTAGGGCACGGCAGTTGGCGTGGGTATAGGGCACAGACTCATGCCAACCGGCCTAAAAATTGAATGGGGGCGTGCCAATTGGCGTGACTGTCTCTAAAACAGTCATGCCAATTGCGACAGTCATTTTTAGCATGTAACTTTAAACAAGAAGGCCCAATTTAACCATTCAAAATCTTTGGATTTGGATAATGAAAAGCATATGAATGTTTTTGCAGGTGTGAAAAGACAAAAATGGTGATCGAATGGAAAGAACGAGAACATAGTGAAGAAGATGAGGAAGCCATGGGCAATAGGAGATGCATGGAAGCTCTCAGAGATTGCGGGCTCAAGAAATTCTTTATGGTACCATGTCTTAGAGCTCAGTCGGAGCTGTTGCAGTACTTGATCAGTGTTTGGGATGTTGATCAGGAAAAATTCATTCTTCACGACCAGGAACTTGAGATTGAAGTCTAAGACGTTTATTTCCTAACCGGAATATCGCAGAGGGGGGTAGTGCCAATCCTGACCGACACCCGGCCCTCAATGGAGAACATGAGTATGATGATCGATAGGGTGTGCCCAAGGAGCACTGTTACCGATGAAATAGGTAACTGCACTGGTACCTACTTTTTGAGGTAGCAAGAAAAACACCCGATTTTGAAAAAGTGGTGATGCAGTAACACAAAAAAAAAGATTGGAGCATGTTTTTGGCACTATAAGTTTTTTTTTTTTTTTTTTTTTTTTTTAATGTGATGTTTTTTATGTCGATTTTGAATAGTGGTGGTGTATCATCACTATAGATTTTCTAATGTCTTCTTCTTCCATGAGATGTTTATTTTTAGGTGCATTTATGTACTTGTGTTTTAAAAACAATTTTTTTTTTTTTTTAAAGAAAAACTTGTAATGATATCTTCACTTTTTCACAGAGATAAAAGACGGAAAAAGGGTCAATATTCTACAGTTTATATTTTCTACATGTTTATGTATTGTTAAATAATTTTTCAATGCACATCAAATAATTTTCGCTAAAAAACCAATATTTTGAACCATAAGACAAAAAAATACAAATTTTCAATATAAATAGAATGCAAAAAATACACTTTTAGAGACTTTTTGTTGAAAAAAACATGTTAAATAAACTAATTTTTTGAGAGAATTTTAACAAAAAAACTTAAGAAAATTACATTTTTATTGAATTTTATGTCAAAACATAATAGCAATCACATTTTTTTTGCAAAAAATAAGGGTTGTTCTCATGAAATATCAAAGTCTGAACATTACAAGTAAAATTGATTAATAGATCTAAAAAATGAGCTTTGTTTGCAAGCATAACTTAAACATCATCAACAATATCAACTAATACATCTTCAACATCATCTAGAACAACATTGATGGCTTCTTCCACAACATTTTCTTCTTCATTTTGATCATTGTCATCTTCTAATGGATCTTTCATGTCTGCAAATCTTCCAAAGTGTCCCTTTCCAATCATTCCATATAATGATGGTTGAGGTTCCTTTGATTTTTTTGCCACACTTGATTCATTAAAATCTCCTTTCCTCAAACCAACTTCTCGCTTCGCATCTGGAAGGAATTCAAGAGCGTTAATTCTTTGTTGAATAAATTTGCATTGAACTGGGTCTTTCTCAATGGCAATGCAATTTCTTCCTTTTAGTAGGCAACATGCTAGTGTTGTACCTAATCATCAAGCACAGAAGAAATAAGTAAGAAAATTAGTATGAAGACATAAAAAGTAAAAAATAAAATATTTAAATTTAAATTTGTATAATAAAACTTACCTGAACCTGAGATTAAATCCAAAACCCATTCTCCTTCATTTGAACATAGATCTATAAGATAGTTAATCAATGCTTGTGGTTTTTGATAAATGTTAACTATATCTCCTTTTGCATCTTTGTCCTCATATGTTTGTTTTCTTACAACTGCATCATGAACCAATACTTGACTATGACTCTTCCCATCTACTCGATTCATAAGAATATGCTTATAGCTATCATATTTTGTCCAACATTCAACATGGATGAACTCACAATCATTTATAATAGGCTGATCTTCGGAAGAAACAATATTTGACTTATGCCTGTAACAGAACATAGTAAAAGTTCAATTAAATTTTACATGAATAAAAATATTTAGGAGTAATCAAACATAAAACTTCAAAGTCTTACCATGTAAGTTGCATCCTTGAGTTTTCTTTACCCTTGAAGCTTGTTAATAACATTGGAAACTGTGTGTTTGAATGAAATGTCACAAATCGCCAAAGTGGTGATGTTGTCATTTCTTGAAAACCCGTAACCACTTTACTAAAAGCTTGATAAGTATATGGTTCTCTATCATATTCAATGTCTGGGAAATTGAAACCATGACGAATATTTGCAATAACTAGGCCATATTCCCTTTTAGGTATTAGTGATGCAATGTCTTCACAGTCACCTTGTATTATTTGATATTGGATACTGTCGAGCCCATTCCAAATGTAATGATTAAGAGTAGGATCAAGTTCAACATTCATAAGACGCTTCTTTCTCATGTTTTCCACCTTAATTTTTTCAATAAAGCTTTTGAAAGTATCTAGTACTCCATTTGCATCCTTCTTCAACATCTTTATATATATATATAAAATAAAAATAGTTTAAATATGAATAAAATGAATGTATAAATCAACATACCTTATTGAATGCAATATAAAAATATTTTAGTGTTAATGTAGAACTTGCTTCTGGGTAGTTGCGTACAACATCATCCCAACTGTCTTCATTCAACATTTTAACCATGTGTTCTTGTATTTTCATAAAAATTTTCTGACTGAATAAATCAAGTTAAAACTCTTAATACTCTGACATGTATAACAAATTCTATGAACTTCATTATGTTTTATTTAAAAGAAAATTATAATGAAAGAAAAATAAGAAATAATTCAAGAAACTTACTTTTGAAATTCTGCACACATTTCTTCCATTGATAATTCACCCGACTTCACACGGGCTAGTACTGATTTGACTAGTTTATCTTCCTTCACACCTTGCGTTGTTCTCCAAGGTGTGATAGTCATATCCTTTGGAAGCTACTTCGTTTCAGGACCCGTATTACTGTTGGTACATATTATGGGTTTACTCTTTTTAACCTTCTAATTTTTTATGGAAATATTCTCCCACCGATCAAAAATATCATCAATCAAATCCCATATCTCCCCAGTTCTAAATGCCAACTGAAAAATGTTATCCATGCCTCTGAATAAATTTGTATTCAATTTTCCATCTTTTGCTTTTTTTTCATCAATTTGATAACCTGTTTCCATTAAACATTCCTTCCGAAATGTTACACTAACTCGTGTCTTATCCCCATCACATTTTTCTATGAATTCATTATGAATAAATCTGACCCTTTGGATGAAATTCATTTTCATTCTGTAATCATTATCTACATTATGATCCCATGCCAATAACTTTGATTCTATTTCTGTTAAGCCAGTGTAAATGATGCATTTCACTGTTTGAAAAAGATATTTATTGGGATATTATGCAATCAATTGTCTCTTAGCCTCTACTGAATGGTTCCCTCCAATTACATAATATTTATAATCAAAACATTTTGTCTTTTCAAATGCTTGTTTGTTGGGAACCTGGCATGGATCGACAAGAACCACATAATCAACCACATGCGCATATGGATTGAACCTAAACAATGTTTTCAGATAGGTGATGGGCCTTTCTAATTTGATATTAAGATTGTACTTCATCTGGGCTATAAAATTGGTTAACATTAAGCTCAAATGTTTGGCCACCAAGAATTAATTTATTCTTCCTCAACTCATATCGAATAGCATTTTGTTTTGTTTTAATAATGCCATCCTCTAACTCAGAACCTGGTGTTATGATTTCTCTGCTTCCGTGAGAGCTTTCAGTTTGTTCTTCACTGCTACTCACGACCTTTACAGGTTCACCAATATTTAATTTCCTAGTTTTATTGGATAACATATCAGTTCTTTTATAAACAAGCTCTCCATCATGAGGTAAAAGAGAGACATCTTTGGCGGTTTTTCTTTTTGGTGTCTGATTTGTTTTCTTCTTTTGCACAATAGTTCTAATCTCCTCCTCACTAATTCTATCATAATTTTCTGTTTCATGTTCGACATCTTCAAAAGAAACATGTTTAAGTTTAATAGATTGACCCACCTTAGTGACTCTTGGTTGATCCCCTCTTTGTACCATTACAGTGTCACGAGCTATTGATCTTTGCTTCAATCTCCTTTCCTCTACTTTGTTTGTGTGGAAAGTGTTGATCACATTCATAACATTTGGCTCCAACATATAAATACCTTCAAACATGTTTGAAAGACTCGGAACAAAATCCTATGAAACAAAATAAAACATGTCAATGATCAATAATTTATAAAAAATTGAATCATCCTTACAATAATGCATAGTGGAAATAAAAATAAGCATACTTACAATGTTATTTGCAATGTTGCTTCAGATTTCTTCAGAAAAATTTGAAGATATTTCATCTGTGTCATACTTGACGATTGATAGACGATATCTAACCTTCTCACGTTTATTAGCCTTTCTTGCAAGAACATAAATAGTGTTTGTATTCGAGACCATACATATGTCTCATACTCTGCCCATCACATCATATGGCTCATTTAAGTGAATCAAACCACAAATCAGATAGATGTGTATATCAGCCTCTGTTTCACTGTCTTCAAGATACCATGAGAAATCAGTTTTATCTATTTCCTCGGCGTTCTCCCAATCAGAAATAAGCTTTAATGAACCTAGTGCCCCACTTGCTTGACTTTTATTAGTGTGTGCAACAATGTCCTTATTGCGTCCAACAATGTCCATACTGCATCCAGCTGCAACTTTGGATTTGGGAGTTGTATCCATAGTGCATGGAGCTGCAACTTTGGATTTGGGAGTTGTTGCCCTAGGTGCAGAAACATTCACAGAAATCTTTATTGATGCCATTTTCCTGATAAAAAGAAATATATATATATATATATATATATATATATATATATATATATATATTAGTTAATGAGAAAATAATGCCGATAAAATAAATTTAAAAAACAAAATTTATTTATAAAACTAAATAAATTGAAATTAAAGCAGTAAAATTAACTATAGAAAATTTTCATTTAAAAACAAAATATTTTAAATCATATGTATATATATCTATATAATATGTTTTGAATACATTTTATAAAAAAATTAAAAATGTGTTTTAAATTGTATAAAACAATAAAAAAAAAAACTATTATTTTCAAACTTTAGTTTTTGTTTAATATTAAAAAAAAACAAAAAAATTACTAACCATTTATAACAAATGTTAAAATTGTTATTATTATTATTATTATTAAAGGTAATGATTTTATTAAAAAAAAAATAATGTTAATTTTTTGTTTTAATTTTAATTATGCTTTTTTATTAAATTTACACTTAATAAATAATATTTTAAAATTTTAAATATATTGAATAAAAATAAAACATATATGTTAAAATTAAAATTTTAATTAAAAAATTATAAACTTTTAATATATTCTAAAATTTTAAAATTTTATTTTACATTATATAGCAATTAAATAAAAATAAACAAAATAAAATAAAACAAAAATTTATTTTACTTTACATAGCAATTAAATAGCATTTAAATAAAAATTTATAAACTTAAAATTAAAAAAATTTAATATAAAATTTTATAAATTTATAGAATCTTTTAATATATTTTAAAATTACAAAATTTTATTTTACATTACATAGTAATTAAATAAAAATAAACAAAATAAAATAAAAGCAATTAAAAAAAAAAAAAAAAAAAATTATAACATTGTTTTAATACTTAAATTAAAAAAAAAAAAAATTTAAAAAATTTAAATTTTAAAAACATATGTAATATATTCAATTAAAAAAAAAAAAAACACGCTTTACATATTACATTAAGAAAAAAAAAAAATTTAAAATTAAAATTAAAATTTTTAAAACGTTGTTTTAATAATTAAATTTAGAAATAAAAATAAAAAAAATACATTATAATTAAACAAAATTTAAAAAAAATTAAAATTTATTAAACTTTTTTATAATAATTAAATATAAAATAAAAATAAAAAATAAAAAATGCTTTTCCGCACCCAAAACACATCACTTTTTTTTGGTCATCTCCCACTGGCTTAGTGATTAGGACTTTTGTTGTGGGTATTCTTCTTGCAACTGCCATACTGCAATTCCTTCCCGGTGCCTTTAAATCTCCTCCTATTGAAATCTCATCTTGGCACAATTTCCCATTCCCTATTCTTGCAACCACATTCACGGCCCTGTGTGTACTTATCGTGGAAGCTCTTGCCACTATTTACTCTCATTTGATAAATCTACACAAATTGAGTGATGAGGGTAAAGTGCTGGCAGTTAATGGAAAGGATTCGCATGGTCGCCCCATAGACTCTGGATGTTGAGATTTGTTTTGATATATCATAATTTATGAATCAGGTGATGGAATTTGAATTAGGTGTCTGTTATAAAAGTTGATGTAGATCCGAAGCCCGGAAGGGAAGAAGTTGCAGGTCTGAGCTATAGGCTATGGTTTTTCTATTGCACGAAGCTGGTTTTCCCAAATGTAAGTTTACGTATCCCTCTTTTGTAATATTGTCTCATTTTCCTCTTATGTGTGTTGTTATGCATTGTTTTGCTAGTTATTGTTACCTTGATTATTACCAGATCCCCTTTTTCAATTTGATAAAGCTCCCTTATTTCCAACTGATGATCCACCAAATCCATTTTTTGTAATATAAAACTAAAATTAAAAACCACACTAGAAAATTTGGCCAATTTTCCGACGGCCACTTCGTCGCTATTCCGACACATATTCGTCGTAAGAGCGACAGTTCGAGGCTGGACAAAACATGGTTAGCCATTACGTCACAATTCCGACACTTTTCCAAATTGTCGCAATACCGACACTTATTCCGACATTTCCAAACAACTGTCGCTCTTCCGACGTTTCCCAAACCGTCGCTCTTCCGACTTTCCTAAACAGTCGCAATTCCGACGATACTCTGTCCAATGTTTTGGACGTCACTCTTTCGACGTTTGTAGACTGTCGCAATTCCGATGATATGTGGTCAGACGTTTTCAACGTCACTCTTCCGACGCCTATTAATGTGTTGAAATACCGACACTTTCCCAAGGTGTCACAATATCAACGCTTTGCAGAAGCGTCAGAATGTTGACGCCAGGAAGAACTGTCGCAATATCGACGGACATTTAAAAATTTAAAAAATAAAATTAACGTCGCAAGACTGACGAAAAGGGAAAACGTCCATGTTGTCGGAAGACTAACGCTTATAAGGCGTCGGAAGAGCGATGGCGGGTTCAATTTAAAAAAAAAATGAAACTTTAAAACATGACATAAAATTGTTATAAAATGACACAAGAAGTCCACTTTATTTTCTTATTTCTGATTCATTTATCAATTTCTTCGAAATTGATTAATGAATGTATTAGACCTTCTCTAAGTAATCCTGAACAATAGAGCCTTTTGTTCTTTTAATCTCGCGCACAAGAAAATAAGACATATACTTTATATTGTAACCTTTGTCCCTTATATATATATATATATATATATATCTTGGAGCCTTTCCTTTGTATAAACATCGAATGAAATTTCCCAATAGTCAAAGCTCTTTATCCAACCTCCTAAGGAAAATATAATAAACCACATTCATTTTTCGAACCTCAGCGCTTGATATTACAAAAGGGTCCAACTCTTTTAATAATATACAACCGTGCTTATTGCATCAACCATGGGTTATACATTAACACAACATATATGTTATATGGTGGTTCATGGGCCCCACACGTTCGACGCACAATTGAATGGTTTTCATTATAAAACGAATGGACCATACCTTGTTTATCTCCCTTGAAACTAGGTGCGCGAATACCGTTCGATCATCCAGCCTCCAAATCAAACAACGCACAACAATATCGCATTTTTTCAGTTTCCTAACTTTAACACTTTAAAAAAACGGGATGGGGGCGATATTACCCCAGTGATGTGGCGACATATTATAGGATAGCGTTTTTTTAAACGGTTTCACTCTGGCCCAAAGGCTGCGCGATGAGGGTGGTTTTGGTTTCACAAACCCACTCCCGAGTTTTGAACAGTGCTCAACCAAACTTTCACCATGGTTAATGTCATTAATTGTAATAACTCTGCCTTGTTAACCTCCGGGGTCAAACCTCGAATAATATCGCTCGACTCACAATAAAACACACCAATTCTTCAATGGCAGAGTTTGCCACCTGCAACAGGATTTAAAGCTCTCTGGGCAGTCGAAGCATTACAGGGTTCACTCCTATGAAGTTTGTTTGAACACACAACTCAATGCCTTATACAAAGGCTTAATACCCTCGCTCAGTCTGAGAACCTATATAACCTCACTCTCGGCCTCTTACAAGGGTTATATACTGAATTTACACATTCCCATTAACCAAAAAGGCTTGCGTTCAACCACGGACAGAGAGGGTTATCGGAGATTTAACACAGACCCAAAAATCAGACGCTGGTATTACTCATGCACTCCTTCAGAGATCAACTCACCGATCTCTATCAAATTCTTCACACGGGTTCAACACATTCAGTATTCAATTCCCAGATTTACAATTCGTAATTTCATGCACACCCAACGCAATATCGACATAAATGTCGATTTCTTTAATGGCATACAGAACAGAATTAACCCCCAATTACCGAGTGTATATCCCGCAGTGGTTATGCCATTGAAATTCAAACCCAGTCACGTAGGATTAAATCAACAATACCCATATAACTCAAAGGTCGAATCCCACGTATATATATACACAGAATTTCCAATTGAACTCTATTATTCAATTCAACCACAGTGTTGACAATTTTGTCAATTTATCAATAAGTTAACAGGATACTACTTCGTTCCTATTGCTTAACTCACTGAAACATTAAACAGTCTTGTACAAGAATTGATCAAGGGACACACATACATTCAGAACCCTTTTCCCTCCTTTTTACACTACAAATGCTTACATTTTATACAAGAGATGAATGAATCTATTCACCTCCTTCCTGAGACTCACTGAAATTAGAGTTTTCCATCAAGCTCTCTGCCCGAATTAGGGGAATGGAGAAAAAAATGAGTTGAAGGAAGAAAAAGGTATGAAAATCAGTCCTTGGGGGCAGAGAAAGTAATCTTTATCTTTGAACTTGAGAGAGGACCAATGTTTGATGAAGAAGAGGTGGATGAGAGACAAGATAAGAGTCTCATGGAAAACTTAAGAAGTTCAATCCAGCATAGAGGAGAAATGTCAATCCTAGAGGCATCAACAGGGGAAAATGAGCGTCAAATTTTTCAGTCTAACTGTTTATATGAGTGTTTGTTTGCAGGAATTGAAGAATATGAAGATGAACGAGTACAAGAAGCTGTCATAAAGGAGAAAGACAAAAAATTGTCTCTTGAAAACAAATGAAATGCAAATAAAAAGTCATGGACCTCAAATAAACAGGGTAGAGGACCAACTGAAGGAAAGCTCCAAGATTTCACAAGATGGAATAGATGGCAATCAAAATTCTAATTTTTTTTTGTTATGGCAATGTCAAATGTATAGAGATCTAGCCCAGTACAAGTCTTTTATGAACTATGGATGCATGTACAGAGAGCAATTGAAGAAGCATCTCTGATTTGTAATAATGATCTCAGGTTTCAATATGAAGACGAGATAAAGAAAATGAATGTCAAGTCTAATATGAAAAGGTGTATAACATACTTGGAAAAGAAACATACAAGAAAACATCAATATGGACAAAAAACCTACTTAAGAACAATAATATACAAGGATGTCAAAGAAATGAAGGCCAAAACAGGGGACATGGAGCCAAATTTCAAAGATTTTTTTGAATTTTCAGAAGTTGCAGGTTAAGAACAGGGTAAAAGACTCATTGATAAGCTTCAATAAGGATCCAGGAACTATAAGACAAAGCAAGGGAAAAGGAAGTTGCTTGAGGATGTTCTTAGAGACAAGATCATGGGTTCAAATCAAATTAACTGACTCAGAATAGCTGCCCTCTATCCAGATGTGTCGAGGAAGGAGAGGGAATTACACAAGGATTTCCTTTCAAAAGAAAAAGCCATTGCTATTGTAACTGTACAGTACCACAATCAACACTTTGCAGAAATTAACCATGTGCTAATCTATAATTCTAAACTCGAACACATATGCATGAAAGACTTAGAAAAGTGCAATAATTTTGCCCATCCTTATAGTAAGGCTTTACGTCAACCAAATGGTAAGCCAGCCAGCATGTCCACTGGCATGAGAGAAAGAAAATTTTCTTCCTAGTGGAGGGAACTATCATGGTGGTGCTAATCAATTAATGTTTGTTGTTCAGGCAGGTTTTTCACAGGCCTAAGTGTCTAGGCATGCATAAGTTTCCCACAATTAAAGAATTTTTTAGCATAATTTCAATTACCTCACTCAAGCCCTATGCAGCTCTTGATCGCTCAACATTTCTGTTATCTGATTTTAGAGTCTCCAGTAACCAAGGCACCAGATCCGGGAAGTTCTCTTCACCCATGCCCCTTATGAGCGACCCAAGAGATCTAGCTATAACAACACCTACTTCTGGTATAGGGTCTTCAAGAACCTGTGCAGAATTTAAATTAATTAGAAATGTCTAAACAAAATATCTCAATAAGACACATACAGGGAAAAATATTATGCCAATACCTTCTTCACTTTAGGAAGAATCAAGCTTATATATGGTAGCATATCCTTTGGCTCTGTTACCAAAGAGCACATGTTTCCAACAATTTGGGTTGCTTTCTTTGCACGTATCTGCACTTCTTTCCCTAAGACCATAGTGGACTATAGGCACCAACAATGCTAGTGATGGAGCATCAATAGTATTGACAAACGTTGTCTGCAATGATGGTAAGAGATAAAGGAATACAAGATGTTGGTAATAAATAAACAACATAAAATATCGCAAAAAATGGTATAGAAAGCCTGACACAAAACTTTAAAAAATACCTGCAGAAGAATGTCAAGGGAATGCTTTGTGTATTCATTGGGATCTGAGATACTCAAGAGTAATGATGAATCTAGTGCAGATATTTCAGGGTTCTTGATTACACTGCGCGTGCACACAAATAATATTATTCATCTAGACAATCAAATTTGCCATATAGTAGGGTTCCAACAAGGAGGAAAAGGCGATGAAGCCAAGTGAAGCTTAGCCAGTGTAACGCCTGCAACGAGTGATAGCAGTGCAGCTTCTGTGGTAAGGTCTGATCAGGCTTATAAGCTCCCACAGAGGCCACTGTGCATTTGTTTCATCAGATCGGGTTGGTAATGGGTTGCAGTCCCAATAGAAAAAATTACAAGCAGACCCATGAGACAAGATCCTGAAAAAAAATCTAAAACGCCAACCAAAATTCTTATTGTATTGAAGAATAAGATACCTGTTTTTGGAGTTGTGGAGTTGAGAGCAATGCAGAGATCCTCACACTATCCATGGTGCCAGATCTATGAGCATGGTTGGGGGCACAAATCTCCCGCATCCTTCCTCCAAACCTGCAATAGTATGGCTGCATCCTTCCTCAAAACCGACAACAGTATGGCCGCATCTTCCCTCCTTCCCTAGACAAACCATGCAACCGGAGGGAAATGAAAGAGGGAAATTAAAATTTTGAAATGAAAGACGTGTGTTTTTTTTAATGCCACTCAAATTAATTTAAAAAATATATTTTTTAATAATTATAATATTTTTTAAATAATTAAAATAATTTCTAAATAATTAAATGTTTGTTTATTTTGATTGTTTAAAAATATTTACAATCAAAAAAATAAAACATATTTTTTTGAGAAGCAATTAAAATTATATGAGTGAATGCTAGCTATTGTAACAAATAGACTTGAAGATCATATTCTCTGTAGTAGCCATCATTGAAAGACGTTATTGGAAGCCAAATCAATACTCTTGATAGATTCTCTTTCCTTTTACAAGTAAGTTATCCTCTATGCTCTATGTCTGCAATCCAAAAGTCTATATCCTAATTTGAGACTATGGTCTGAAGCATATTTCCAAAAGTTCTGTAGGTTGAATCCTAAAGGAATCTAGGACCAAGACTGAAATAATAAATCCTACATCTCTTTGAAGTTAATCTCTCGACCAAGTTACAGAAACAAGCACTTATGATGACACCAAACAGTTACATGTGACTATACATGACATTCGATACAATATTCTTTGTGATTTATGGAAGAAGATGAAAGAATATCCAATGAAGTTTGAAACCTCTTAACCATCTATTATAACTCGCTCTTGCTTAAGGTTGAAGGTCAAGTTTATGATAATCATCTTTACAAAAGGATAAATATTTTATGGGCAAATGAAGGTAGAAAAATGAAGCAGAACAGAATTTGGAAGAGTACCGTATATATGTGACATGTGATCTGAAGTATCAAAGATCATATGACAATAAATTTGTTGAAGCATCTAATCTCAAAAGATTGGGAGAATTGTTTACAATAGAAAAACACAAGAAGCATTCACGATAGATCTGAACCTATGACTTCTTTGGTGGCATATGAATATTTTATGGCATTATAGTATACTGAATTTTTGTGACACTCTGACATACAAGTTTTGAAATATTTGTGGCATTATGCCTATGTGGTAGTTGAGTTCTATGACATATATCTCTCTTTATATGATTCTTTGTGGCCTGATTCATTGTGCTAAAATGAATGTCAAAAGGTACATAATGATGCAAATTTTAGAGACACATTTTCAATAACACAGAAGTATCCCTCGCTCAAGTAAAACCCTATTATTTGAAGATACATGAAGAACGAAGTATTGTGCGAAGGTTTGATGATGCAGGGGCATTAGACACTAGCCAGGAATGTGGAGGATTGTCCACATGTTGTGGCTAGAAGGATTCAAAATTATTCAAATTGTAACATCAAGGTGTCAATACCTTAGCTGTCTGTTGCTTTTAGAACAGTTAGGGTCAGTCTAGAAACTGTAGAAGTCGAACAGTTTTAGTTTAAGTCCATCTGTTCAGTTTCCATTGTTAGAATATGATGTAATTAGTCTTTTAGGTTAAAGAAATAAAACGGTCCCCAAAGGAACTGAAGAGTCATGTAATTGATTATAAATTGTAGCCCTGATATGGTGAAAGGGGGATTTTGGCAGTGAAAGGTTGGATTGAGAAACTGTATTCTCTATTGAATAAGATTTAAGCCTTATTGTCTAAATGTGCATGTGCTATTGGAATTCTTTGATGAATTATTCCTTTTACATTATGAACTCTGTGTATAACTTGAAGAAAAAAAATGCCGTGTTAAATCTCCTGTAGCCCTCTCTGTCTGTGGTTGAGTATACGTTCCTAGTGATAAATCCGAATGTGTTAAATTGATATAGAAACCCTGTATGAGGCCGAGAGTGAGTCCGTTGGCTGAACGTGTTTGTAGTGGTTCTCAGCCAAATGAAGAATATTGAGTCTGTGTACAAGGCACCGAGCTCTGTGTGCTTAGACCAGGCTTTATAGGACTGAAACCCTTGTTATCCTTCATTTACCATAGAACTTTGAAATTCTGTTGAAGGCAGGCAAATAACGTGTTTTATGGTGAGTTGAACGATATTATTGAGGCTTGACCTGGAGTTAACAAGGCGGAGTTATTACGTTTAATGGCATTAACCATGGTGAAAGTCCGATTGAGCACTGTTCAAAACCCGGGAGTGGGTTTGTGAAACCAAAACCACCCTCATCGCGCAGCCTTTGGGCCAGAGTGAAACCGTTTAAAAAAAATGCGATCCTATAATATGTCACCACGTCACTAGGGTAATACCACCCCCATCGCGTTTTTTTGAAGTGTTAAAGGCAAGCGTGCAAAAAAACACGATATTGACGTGCGTCGTTCGATCGAGAGGTCAACAGATCCGACGAATATCGCGCAGTCAGTAGCATGGAAGTTAACTCCAGGTAAAGACCGGTGGTTTTGTGGTAATTCAACATTTATTTAAATTGCATTGGACGTGTGGGGCCGGGAACCACCATATAATATAATGTTGTGTTAATGTATAACCATATTTGGATGCTATAAGCGCGGGTGTATATAATTAAAAGAGTCAGACCCCTTTTTGTAGTGTTAAGTGCTAAGGTTCAAAAAATGAATGTGGGTTATTATATTTGCCTTAGGAGGTTGGATAAAGAGCTTTGATTGTCTGGCATTCATTTGATATTCATACAAAGGAAAGGCTCCAAAATAAAATAATTAAAGCGCTTTATTTAAAGGGCCAACCTTATAATAGAAGGTATATATATGTATGGTAATGCGCGCTGAATTTAAATTATCAAAGGGCAAATGCATAGTCATGTTACAATAAAGTTTGGCTAAAGTAATTATTTATCAATTTCTATGAAATTGATAAATAAAATTTGACAAAGAAAAAAAAATAGACTTCCTTGGTTTAAGTAGAAGTTGTGTTAAGTGAAATTGTTGACACAGAGAGAGACCAGCTCTCCTTAGTGCCCAGGTTAATTTGTACTCAATGCATCCCCATCTCAGATCTAGTTCTAGACCAAGAAATAGAACTAGTTCTAGTTCTCCGAGAGTTTGTTTTTACTCTTTACATTATGAATCCAGAGTAACAGCACTAGTCACAGGGTTAGAAACAATGTTATCCAAGGAACCAGGCTTTGCCAAAATAGATTGTGGCTCAAATAGGTAGCGTGCATCATTATAGTATCATTACAAAAACTTCAGAATATCCAAGGCTACAGAGCCAAATGATGTATCATGAGGGATTAGGAAGTTCCAAACAAAACTGGACTAGATCACTGTGAAAACAGATATGGACACAGCCATATTAAAACAGAGAAAACAATATATAGTTCCAGGACGTGATAAGTAGTCAGCATCACCACCCAGAAAGTCACAAAATGCCAGCAAAAAAAAAAAAAAGAGTTGTACCAGTGCTTCCCCAAAAAAACAGGAAAATAGTATGTGAGGTTAATGGCCATAAGAGACAGAACCTATTCAGGAAAAATGAACAGCACCAGCTGCCCCTTGCCCATCCGACCTGTGAAGCTGATAGTGCATGATACCGAAACTACTATTTAGGCCTCTCTTCGACAAGCTGTCAGCAACGGTATTTCTTTCTCTGTAAACATGTCAAAATGTGATTTCCATAAATGAGTTCTTCAGCAATTCAATCCTCTCCATAGTTCCCAACTTACTGCCTCTATACAGCATCTTTTTACTGGTGTTTACAATTGATTTTCAATATAAGAATGTGTATTTAGTATTTACTATTAACTAAAATTCTGACAGTTTGTGTTCCCATTAGATATTCCTTCTTAAATGCACTCAGGAGTCAGCAGCATGCGAACATACATAATTTTCAAACACACAATCAAAAAATAAAAGAAGTTTCAGTTTGAGGTTAACATACTCAGTTACTTGCAATAGCACCCTTTAAAAGCATATATTATCATAGAAAATTCTCTCTATTTGAACGACTGTGGAATACCTCAGAAAAAACAAAGGGCACTCCATTAATGGCCACAAACTTCATTTGAAAGGGCAAAATCCATCTAAATAACAGTCGTAATTTAAAATAAAATCCCATTAATAAATACGGTCGTGAGATGAAAAAACTCAACAGATTTAGTTTGTGGTAAAGAGACCCATTACATTGACTTAAACCCTGGTCGGGAACCAACCATAAGTCTCTACAAAATTTAACGATTCAGAATTATAAAAAAAATACAATGAGGAAAGGGTTGTCATTTTTTTATGAGGAAAGGGTTATCAGTTTTTTATGTAGGGTTTATCAATTTGACAGAAAGGGTTGATGAGTTCAGGATTCAGAAATGACAAAATAACCAAATGGGATGAAATACATGCTTAATTTACAACAGAATAATGCAACATAACTCTACCAGCAATCAACTTAGTTTTCAACAGAACATTGATAAATCATAAGACTGAAGTAATACATTGTACAACCTGAATGCTCCATTCCCCTCCAGATTTCTATATGTAGTACATAACATTTTGGATAAAAATATTAAAAAAAAAAAATTCCGCCAAATGTGCTAGTTTTAAGTAAATAGGTGACTTAGCTAATTCAAAAGTTCTGTCCAAGCATCAGTAAATAGGAGATAATCTGAGATTTTAATAGATGTTCACCGCATAAAATATGTCAAAATCCTGTAGCTATATCCCTGGCCTGAGACTGCAATGAAGAGGTCCAAAGTATGGTGGCTTCAATAGAACCAAGCCTCAATACAGGGTTGCAGTAGGTCTGAGGGTTTAACTGATTCAAGTCTCAATAAAAAGCTACAACACAGAACCGAGCTCTTATGGTATATCTCTGTCCTCCAATAATGACAAACATTAAATTCTCTTGAGCATGGTAATAGAACTAAATTTGTTTACAACAGTCCACAAGATATCCATTCATTTCTAGAAATTCTGCAAGAAGAAAATGAAAGTCATGTGTAACAAAGTATTATGAAAAGACTTCAAGAAACCAGAACTTAGCGTGAATATCCTAAAACTGAAGTTGGAAACATTGTCTCTCCAAGGTTGTTAATGTTGCAATCCTCTGTTCAACATTGATACAAATGTCGAAAACAAGTTAAAAGATGAACCAAATAATAGCATTCAAAGGAAAGACTAGGATGTCACCATTTCTACCTGCTATCCTTGAAAAGAAGGAGAGATAACTTACATGCTTTTATGTTTGCAAGGTGGACTTGAAGACCATGTTCATCATAGAATGAGCTCAAAATGTACTTTTGTTTTTGGATTCGTGAAATAGAAGGACAGTGTTGTCAAAAAATAGTGAAATGGAGATCCCATAGAGGGCCTCCACCTTTACCACCCATGGATTTTGAAATGAGAAACTCTCATCCATAAATATGAAGTCCAAAGAATGTGAGGTAGTCGACACCATTTCTTGACTACTATGTTAATGTATATAATAGACCCCAGAGATGATCATTTGAATCTCATATAGGGTCATAATTATAGAGATCGCTAAGCATAAGAGAGGTATACCTTCAGCCTCTCAAATAGTAGGTTTCTTCAAACTATCTGAAAGGCTTAACAGGTGTCCATGGATGAACAATATACTTACTTTTGCCTCCTCAATAGCATTTGGGAGGATTTAAAAATATTCAAAAGTGCGGTGATTCCATTTGCAATGACTAAACCTTAAACCTGCAATTTCTTCCTCTCTGCCCATATGGAGATGAATTTGTTTGCTCTTCTGGCAAAGAGTTTGAACATGGTGTATCCCAGCATGATAGTCTCACAATTAATTGATTTAGAGGTCAGGATGTATGCAGGAGGCGGAGGACTTGAGTGAACTACCATACTAAGGAGGAGAGCATTAGTATTGAAACTGGGTATTGCTTCTCCAGTGAACACTTGATTACTTACTGTAATGGGTTTTACATATTAAAATTGTATTCATACTAAGAGAAGCCAAAATAATAGAGATTAAATTTTCTAGATCCAAACACCCAATTTCCATAAAATCAAGAGAAAATTGGGTTAAAATAGTTTAGCAAATTGATATTTCAAAAACTAATGTTAGGAACAAGAACGGTAAGCTACTTAAACCCTAACAAGCACTTTTGAATTAGATGTTCATGGCATGTTGTCTGCCCCATCTTAGTTAGATTGGAATTACACCTTGCAATTTGATAAGAGTTTGTATTGCCTGATGAACAAAATGCAACTTTAATTGCAACCGAAAAAAAAGGCAATCCTCTTGCAGAGTCCATAAAGGTGGTAGTTCTATATGGCCAGGCTTCACTTGAACAAACATGTTTGCCATTACATTTTTAGTCTGCTCTGCCAAACAGAGCTGAGGCAAGGATGAAATGCATGCTCAAGAGTTCAACTTTCAGGGAAAAAACTTGAGAAATTTAAAGAAATTGCACCTAAAATTCTTAGTAACACCTACCTTCATTGGCAATGGCACTTTTGGTACATATAAACAGTAGTAAAAATGAATAGATGAGAAATAAAGGAAGAAAAACTGGACTCAATGCCTGGCTTGGACCTGCAAGATGAGAAATAAAGGAACGTTGACAGGCCATCTCACATAGACCTGTCAGGACAATGCAATTTTATGGCAAACAGTAACGCATTGATCATGGGTTCAAATCAAATTAACTGACTCAGAATAGCTACCTTCTATCCAGATGTGTCGAGGAAGGAGAGGGGATTACACAAGGGATTATACAACAATAGTTAGAGGGATTTTTTGGAGGGTCGTTAGGCATAGTGTAGGAGTGTTCCTTAGCAAGTAGCTCTTGGAATTGAATGTGCAGTAGCATAGGGGGTGTCTCCATAAGTAAGGGAAACATTCATATTGCTGGTTGGTCCATAAGTGTGGTAGGGATAGTTGAGGAGAAACCTCAAACTAGGGTAGTGTTTTCTTCCTCTAAGTGGACAAAAAATAGAAGCAGCCTGTGGGAGAAGTTGATACAATGATGAAGAAATGGAATAAGGGCTAGAAGATTGCCCTAACTGGTCTTCTAGAAGCGCATAATTCAAGGGAAAGAGGGAAACAACAGAAAGTTGAAGATTGCCTCTTGAATGATGGCTTGAAGAGTGTCTTACGAGATGACTCCAGGGAAATGGGAAAATCCCCATCTATTGCAAAAGGGATTTCCCATCCTGAAGAAAAAAATTATAATAGAAAAATCATGAAAAGAAAAGGCTCAAATCTCTCTTCCAGACTGGTGACATGGCATAAGGCCACATGGACCACTGTGATTGGTTGAAATAACACATTAGAAGCATGATGTTAGCATCTAAAATATCTAGGACATGTGGCACTCCATGATAAAGACACATGGTGTGTGGATTTGAGTTTTTCAGGTGGTCAAGTGGGCTGAAAATAGGTGAAATGTGGCACCACTCAAAGATTGACATGTGCCAATTGGTACAAGTGGTAGACAATTGGAATGCTCAAACAACGAGGTGATGCAGAAATGACATGAGGGAGAAAATATCAGAAAAGCCCCAAATTTGGAGAACTAAAGCTCATCACCAACCTGAGATTGACAACTTTACATGATGTCACCTATGAAAACGTAAATGGAGAAATAATAGTAACAATAAAGTAACCTATGTAACAATAAAGTCAGATTCATCCCGGGAGTGGTAAATGGAGAAATCATAGTGAACGACAGGAAACATGCAGAGTTTCTCACAATCAAATAGATGAAAAAACACATACAAAAAACCTAGATAATAATCATGAGTAAGCTTAATATTGAATTATGAACTGTAAAGGAACTTAAAAAATGTGACATTACGAACCTGGTCAAGCGCACAAGCAAAAATATCCTGGACATGACCTTGGTTGACAAGTTGTATTGCTCATGATGCAAGAGGATTTGTACCTGCACTGCCAAGTCAATCAAAATCCATCATTATCTATACAATAAATACAAGTAATTGATGTAGTATTTTTTACTCTAAGATTCATTCTTATGATAATGTTAGAACATATATTGAAAATGTCAAAACATACCTGAATAAGCTCCTCTTCGTTTCAAGAACAATTTATTGGAGTCGCATGAACTTGGAACAAGCCTCCCACGATCTGAAAGAGTAGCAACTAAGTCAACGGTGACTTTTTTGTTGCTACGCTGGATCGAGGGAGGTTTGCTCCAAGATTAAATCGCTCCAATAAATTATTCTCTACTAAACAGGGCCAACCACGTGAAGGTGGAAGCTCTTATGGCCCCTCCCCCCCTCACATCACTCTCGATTCCCCAATACCCAATCTATATTTCATTTTTTACTTTCATGAGCATAAAAAAAAATATTCAATAACTAATAAAAAAACAATTCAACAAAAAGTACGCAAGGAAACATTGAAATTAGTGCTTGACATAAAAATAGTATGATAAATGAGTTTTTTATATAACGCAAAAAACGTTCCAAGTATGGTAACGTTTGTCTTATAATAATACAATATTTTACATTATCAAATTTTCCTTTTCTTCTTCCTATTTCTAAAGCTCCTAATTACATCATCAATATCATCGTGCTCTGCTCCTGTTTCATACACATTGGAAGCCATACTTGTAGCTTGTTTGTAGTCACGATGTCTGGTCTCATCCGGTGATGAGCCATATTACCTGCACACTTGAGCAATATTATATTTTAATTGTCAAATTTTAAATATCATTGAACTAGTTGAGTAATATTAATAAAAAAAAATTGCAATGAGATTATTTACAGGTGCACAGGTTATTTGCCATTGGGACTGTTGCCCTGTCTTCCTCTCTGGTGGTAAGATCCTCAAGGGAAACATTCTCTGTCTTTTAAAAAAAAAAACATTATAAGGACAACCATCAATGTATAATTAGAAAAAATTATAAGTGGAATTAATTACCATCATGGCCCTCACTGATAGTAGCATTGTCGGCTTGGTCCCCACTGCAATGATCAGGTTGCACGTGAGGAACATCACCATCTAGCTCTGGTGGGTTGTTGCCTCGTGATCGTCTTTGCTCCCATAGTTTAAAAAGATTATTGAACATTAAATTTATGGATGAAAACAAACATATTGAAAGGTTAATGTTTTGCCTTATCAGGCATTCTGGATCTTGGGACCTGCCCCAAGCTTATGCGACGTTCAACTACGGCTTGATAGCCGAAATGGAAAGCGATATTTTATCTTCCTCTATAGTTTCTATTCTGAATTCATCACCCCTCTTTATTGATCTTTGTGGGTCCTAAGCTGAGAGAGGTGAATCAAGTTTAATACATGCGTGTACTTTTTAAATTTTCACCGAGTTGTTGACTTTAATACTGAACAATCTTGTTTGCAGCTAATATTAATTTATTCTTGTGACACCATACTTGGTTAACTAAGCAAAGTGCTTGATTGAAGCCATCCCATCACCCATAAACACACATAGAGCCGGCGGTGTAGTGGGAAACCCAAAGGGAAGAAAACCACATCTTATTATTGTTGTGATGCAAAGGCAAGCTCCAACTCCCTCTCACCACTGTTTTCTGCAGGCACCAACCTACGGGAGGCTCTATCCTCAATTCTGCAAGCTACAACTTGCAAGGAAGCACCAACTCCCTTCAATTTTCTGCAGGCACCAACCTACAGGAGGCTCCAACCTCAGTCATCTACAACTGACAGCTATCAAGCTTCAACTTGATAGGGAAGCTCCAACTTCCTCAATTTAACAAACTGAATGTTTGCTGATTTACCTCTGATATCATCTCTGTTCTGTAGCTCCTCTTTCTGCTCTTCTTTTCTTGATCTTCTCTGCTTCACTCTTCTGTATTCTGCCTTCTCTTTCTTTACTCTCACCTCTGCTCTAAAAAAAAAAACTCTCTCTGCATATCAAGATGATATTATTTATAGATTTCCTCACATGACTGTTTGTATTCTGCTTGGAATTCGAAATGGAAAGTCATGTCTCTTTGCCTTCTGCCTTCTCACTCCTTTTATCAGCTTACTCAGAAATTATAACTGTAGGTGTCAATTTTAACATTACAGTGGGAATTTGTTTTTTCTCGGAGACTTGCCAATGCATCACAAACAATAAAAACAATTAAAAAATTTACATTCGAATTACAATGTGAATTCTAGCTCACTCATTTTGTCTCTTGGCTTGCTGTGCATTTGTCTTTTCTCTAACTGTCTCTTTGTCCCTTTCTCTTCTTTGTATGCCTTTCTGTTTATGGCTGCTGCGTAACTCCTGAATTTATGAACTGCATTTTATTTTATTTTTATACTAGCACTTTATATATAAATGAATCTGCTGACTGTAATTCAATCCTTTACACGCAGCAAGTGTCTTGTTGATGTGGCGAGTTCCGCAGGCCGGAACATACATATATTACAATTTTATTACATTAATAATCGCCCTCCCGTTAAGTTGAGGCCCGTGGGTCTACAGACCACGCGGCATTTTTAATACAACCGCAACCATGTTTTATATATCTCACAGCAATTATTTTATATAAACAATCGCCCTCCACCTTAAGCCGAGGCCCGTGGGTCCACAGACCACGCGGCACTTTTCAATACAGTCGCAAAAAAATTATATATATATATATATTTATATATAACAGCGCCTTCACAAATTTCCGTTTGCGATTAGAACTGGAACTCAAACACTTGTTAATCATAGTTAATAAGCCCATCGGGTCCGAGTTTCAATCGCAGCGTTTTACAAAGTCGTGCGATCAATCAGAGAGTTCCGATTGCGATTGAGATTCCGGATGCGATTTGCATATATCAACTCCCGCTTATAACACGATCGGGTCTGCCATTTCAATCGCAACATATTACAAAGTCGTGCGATCAATCGGAGAGTTCCGATTGCGATTGGGAACTCGGATGCGATTAGCTCATAAACTGTGGCATATAACTCGATCGGGTCCGGCCTTCGATCGGAGCATATAACAAAAGACTTGCGATCAATCTCGGATGCGATTAGCTCATAAACTGTGTCATATAACTCGATCGGGTCCGGCCTTCGATCGCAATCACAACTTTCTGTTGCGATATTCCGCTGCCCTTGCGATCTCCGATTGCGATTGGGGAGAGGTCCCACCATCTAAAACTTTTGTTTTGTGCGCTCCATAATATAACAGACATATATGTATACTTTGCCAAAGGGTTAAGCGATTCCCGGAATATGGTTTATATATTATATGTAACGCCCATCGGGTTAGGTGATTCCCGGAATAATGTTTATGAATTATGTTAAATCTATAATGCTGGTTGGAGTGTGCGATTCCCGGAATTTGGTTTTGCATTATATGCGTAATGCCCGGCTTGGGGTATCATTCTCGGAATTATACATACGACTGTATCTGCCGGCTTGGGCGATTCTCGGAATTTTATAATGGCTCTGCTTTTGCCTCTGCCTCTGCTGCTCCTATCGCTCTGCCTCTGCCTCTGCCTCTGCTGCTCCTGTCGCTCTGCCTCTGCCTCTATTGCTGAGATAACGGTTCTGCCTCTATTATATTCGTTTCCTCTGCCTTCATTTGCTTCTTTGCTGCCTCTTTGCTTCAGCGCTGCCTCCTTTGCCATCAATGACAATATTTCCAACAGTCTCCCCCTTTGGCATTGATGGCAATCCACTTTCTCTGTTTGCTTTCTCTTTCTCTTGTTGCTTGCTCTTCTTGTTTGCCTGCTCTTCCTCCTGTTGTTTGTTCTTCCTCCCCCTTTGACATCAATGGCAAAGGACGACGCCTCATCTCTCTGTATGGGTTCTGTCGTTGCATTTCCTTTCTCTGAGTTATGTTTAGGTCCTCTTCTGCTGAAATTGGACTATCCTGCTCCAGAGTGATGTATGAAACTTGTTGAGAGAACACTTTGGTATAGTGAGCCGATATATGTTTTATAGTTGTGTTTCATTTGTAGTGCCTGTAATATGCATTTTACGATTGAAAGTTTCTTGTTGCTTCTGAATGCTGATACTATTGATAATGCTGATAATACTGATAATGTTGATCCTGTGGACTTGTTTTATGCTTATCTTGCTGGCTGTTCTCCCCCTGGAATGATATCTTCATTTTGTTCTCCCCCTGAGACTGTACTTTCTCTTCATATTAGAGAGTAGCATCTGCTGATACTACCCCTAGTTTATCTCTCAAGTATTGAAATGGTTCTCTAGAAAGAGGTTTGGTAAATATATCAGCTGTCTGTTCTTTCGTTGGTACATATTCCAGCTTTACTATTTTCAGAGCCACTTGTTCTCGGAGGAAATTATACTTGATTGGTATATGTTTGGTTTTTGAATGAAGCACAGGATTTTTAGATATACTTATAGCACTTGTATTGTCACATTTGATTGGAACAGGTTCATCAATGCTTACCTTCATGTCTTGAAGAGTTTGCTTCATCCACATGACTTGTGTACAACATGCTACTGCTGCTATATATTCGGCTTTAGCTGTAGACAGAGAGATGGATGTTTGTTTCTTGCTTAGCCATGCAACTAGGCTTTCTCCTAGATAGAATGCACCTCCACTTGTACTCTTCCTATCACCCATACAGCTGGCCCAATCTGCATCTGTGTATGCTGATAAAGTGAAGTTTTTGCTTTTAGGATACCAAAGTCCATACTGTATTGTTCCTTGTAGATATCTGAATATTCTTTTGACTGCCAGAAGATGGTTTTGTTTAGGTGCTGCTTGATATCTAGCCACTAATCCTACTGCTAGCATGATGTCTGATCTTGATGCAGTCAGATACAATAGACTTCCAATCATTGATCTGTAAATTCCTTGATCTATGTCAGCAGACCCATCACTAGCACACAGCTTGCAACCTGTGGTCATGGGAGTTGACACAGGTTTGCAGTCCTCCATTTTGAACTTTTTCAACATTTCTTTTATGTATTTTTCTTGTGAAATAAATGTACCTGTGTTCTTTTGCTGAATTTGTAGTCCCAAGTAGAAACTGAGCTCTCCAATCATAGACATTTCAAACTCTGTTTTCATTTCATCAACAAACCCTTTTGCTAGTTCATCTTTGTTGCTTCCAAACATAATGTCATCAACATATACTACAACAATCAGGAGTTCATCTTCATGGGATTTTATGAATAGATTGATGTCTACTCCACCTCTCCTAAAGCCCTATTTTTGCAATTATTTGTCCAGTCTTGAGTACCAAGCACGAGGAGCCTGTTTCAGTCCATATAGGGCCTTCTTCAGTCTGCACACATAGTCTTCTTTGTCTGTCAATGAGAAGCCTTCTGGTTGTTCCATGTACACTTCTTCTTCTAGATCTCCATTAAGAAAAGAAGACTTTACATCCATTTGATATACCTTGAAGTCTTGGTAGCATGCAAATGCCAGGAACATTCTGATAGCTTCCATTCTGGCTACAGGGGCAAATGTTTCTTCATAATCAAGTCCTTCAATTTGTGAGTATCCTTTGCAGACCAGCTTGGCTTTATTCCTGATTACTTGTCCTTACTCATTCATTTTGTTTTTGAATACCCATTTTGAACCAATGATATTCTTCTCAATTGGTCTAGGAACTAGTTCCCAGGTATTGTTCTTCTCAATTTGGTCCAATTCTTCATTCATTGCTTTTACCCAATACTTGTCCTTGTTGGCTTCTTCAAATTTCTTTGGCTCTATTTGTGATAACATGGCTATGTATACTTCTTCTGTTTGTTCTGTTAGCTGCCTTCTTGTCTGGACTCCTGCTTTCTTGTCTCCTATGATCTAATCTTCAGGATGATTCTTCTGAGTGTATCTTGAGGGAGTTTTCGAGCTCAGCTCTGCATTATCTGTTGTCTTGCTTGTTTCATCATCATCCTTGTCTTCCTCTTCATGGTTGTCTGATGGACTGTAGCAGTCTATATTTCTTGTATTGTTTGGAAGTTCTTCATCAAATCTCACATCAATACTTTCAACTATCTTCCGAAGGATCTTGTTGTAGCACCTGTACCCTTTGCTTTTGGATGTACCATCTGAAATGTTCATGTACGCTCCGCTCAATTCCCCAAGGTTTTCATCATTATTCTTCTTCAACATACACTGCCAAAGATTAAATGGTACGTTGGTGGCTTTCCATGCCATAGTTCATAGGAATCTTGTCTTGTAGCGCTTAAGTGAGCTTTATTAAGGATATATCTTCGCGTGTGCCTTACTTCTAGAGGTTTGAGCAATATTATTCTCTTGCATCATAGCTCTGGCTATTTGTTGTACAGACCTGTTTTGTCTCTCTGCTACTCCATTCTGCTAAGGTGTCCCTGCAATAGTAAATTGTTGCTTTATTCCATATTCATTACATAGGTCTGCAAAGTCATAATCTGTGAATTCTCCTCCTCTGTCTGATCTGATACATTTCAGCTTGCATCCAGTTTGATTTTCTGCTAATGCTCTGAATATCTTAAATTTTTCCAATGCTTCTGATTTATTTTTGAGAAAGGCAACCCATGTCATTATGGAGAAGTCATCTATTATTAGCATGAAATAGGATTCTCCACTTGGTGTTCTAGTTCTAGCAGGTCCACACAGGTCCATGTGCACAAGCTGGAGTGGTCTTCTTGTTGACAACTCCTCTTTAGATTTAAAGGATGTGCGAGTCTGTTTCCCCAATTGACAAGATTTGCATATAGTACTTGAAGGCCTTTATATAGTACTTGAAGGCCTTTTTATTTCTGGCATATCTCTTACAGCTTTCTTCTTGCTCAGTCTGATGATATGGTCAAAGCTGAGATGTCCCAATCTCCTATGCCACAACCATGACTCCTCAAGTTTTCTAAGATGGCAGGCTTCATCTTCCTCTTTCACTATGTACACATTACTTTCTGTTCGAACACCTTTGAGTAGAGTTTTTCCTGTTGTGCTTGATCTGACTACACAATCTTGTGCTCTAAAGAGAACTTCACAACCTTTATCACACATCTGACTGACACTCAGTAAATTTGCTTTCAGCCCATCTACATATAATACATCTTGGGCCTTTCCTCTGCCATTGTCTATGCTGACTGATCCTTTTCCCTTGATCTTTCCTGATTTGTCATTTCCAAAAGTGACATTGCCCGATTTCCTTTCGTCAAGAGTTAAAAACTTGTTTTTATCTCCTGTCATGTGTTTAGAGCAGCCACTGTCCAAATACAATTGACTCTTCAAATATTGAGCAGTTAAAGCCAAGTCACATTTATTCGCCTTCTTTATCCACCGGAGGCCCCCTTTTGTTTGGTATCTTTTGTGAGGTGATGAATTATATCCCTTTAGAGAACACTTGGAAGATATATGCCCAATTTGATTGCATATACAACATTTGATTATAGTTTTTGCGGAATTGTGAGCATGAACAAAATTGCTTTGAATCATAAACCTCCTTGAGGTATTGAACATCAGTCTTTGTCCATACTTTCTACATTCAATAATTCTATGGCCAAAATCCTTACAATAAAAACAATAACCATAGAAATTACTCGCATACCTGATGTAAGGTTGTCTCTTCCATGCTTGCCTCTTTTGCTGGTTTGAATCATTCCTCCTTGCATGACAATATGCAGCAATGTGTCCCTGCTTGTGGCAGACATAACAGGTGGCATTCTTCATAGAAGGGAAGAATCTCCTTTGATGGCTTCCAAATTTAACATACTCAGGAGCATATGATCCTTTTTCTGTTATCTTAGTAGTTATTGCATTCTTTGTTACTAGAGGTTTCTTCTGCTCTCTGTCTCTCTTATTGCAGATTTCTTCTTTTGTAGGAATTATTTGAGCTACTTCCTCATCCTTCTTTGCTTTTACAAAAATAATTTCTCTGTCAACCTTTTCTTTTCCTTTACTTGATTCTCCTTCGTAGCCTATTCGAGTCTTTATCATAGGGGATCTTTGAGCAACCAAAATTTCATTCAACTTAATAGAGCTTGTTGTTTGAGAAGGGTATATAGAAACTTTCTGTTGAGCTTTTTCTAATTTCTTTCTTAGACACATAATTTCTTCTTCCAGCTTCTCTTGTTCTCGAGTTTTATCTTTGATTTGCTGAAGTAACATATCTTCTATCTTCTTGGCTTCTTCAAGCTTTACCTTCAGCTGCATGAGGATTTTTGAATTTTGTTCTTCTTTCACACATTTTAGGAGAATCTCTTTTCGTTTTCTGCATTTTAGTTTGAGTCTGTCAATCTCCTCCACAGCACTTCTTAGCTCCCCCTCAAGGTCTACTTCCCCTTCTTCTTCTTCATCTTCTAGTAGGAGTCCCTCAATATCTTCTATGGCCATCAATATAAATTCCGAGGTTCCTTCTTCACTTGAGGGTTCATCTGAGTCTTCAGATGCACTGCTGTCTTGGTGAGCATAAAAGGATTTTCTGCTGAATTTCTTTCCTTTCTGCCAGTTCTTTGATGTGTCTTTCTCTGATTCTTGAGCTTGATTTCTTACTTTCTTGTGAGGAAATTTAGCAGCATAATGTCCAACTCTTCCACAGTTAAAGCATTTGAAGGGAAGTTTACCTTTGTATCTACCTGAGCCTCTATCCAATTTCTTGACAAATTTAGTCTCTTCTTCATCAGAGCAGGAGCATATGTCTTCCTTTTCTTCTTTCTTCTTTTCTGTTTTGAATGCTGCCTCCCTTGTGCTTGACTTCTTCTGTGGGAGCCTCATCTCATATGCTGTAAGATTTCCTAGTAGCTGATTCATGGTCAATGTCTCCCAATTCGCTGTCTCTTCTATTGCAGATACCTTGGGATTAAATCTGGATGGAAGTGATCTTAGAATCTTTTGCACAAATATACTTTATGGTATGGTTTCTCCAAGAGCTTTCACATTGTTAACAATTTCTGCAACTTTTAAGAAGAAGCTGCCAACATCTTCATCATCATTCATTTTTAAGTTTTCAAACTGGGCTCTATATACTTGAAGTTTGGCAGTCTTTACTTTCTGGTCTCCCTCATGTATGCCTTCAAGAGTATCCCAAATTTTCTTGGCAGTGTCTTTGTGCATTACTTTAATAAAATCTGCTTCACATAATCCATTCATGATGGCATTCATGGCTTTTGCATTAGCTACAAAGCTTTCTTTAGCTTATTTTTCTGTATCAGTTGATTTAGGGGCATATCCTAATTCCACAGCAGCCCAGACTTCTATTCCTAGAGACATTATGTATGTCTTCATTCTGATTTTCCAGAAAGCATAATTTTCACCAGTGAAGAAAGAGGCTTTATTGGTTGAGCATCCTTCTTTACTAGCCATCTTGGGAACCTAGGATCTCCTTTCAGTTGTTAGACTTGTACAAAGGAACCTACTCCGATACCAATTGTTGAATCTTTGATTAAACTGAGAGGGGGGGGTGAATCAGTTTAATACATGCATTAGCCTTTTAAATTTTCACCAGAGTTATTTACAGCTTTAATATGTGAACAATCTTATTTGCAGCCAATATTAATTTATTGTGACACCATACTTAAGTTGAAAGAAGCAAGAAATTAAGCATATTGAAATAATCACATCAACACATAAGAAGCACACATAGAGACAGCAGATGTAAGTGGAAACCCATAAAGGGAGAAAACCACATCTTATTATTGTTGTGATGCAAAGGCAAGCTCCAACTCCTTCTCACCACTGTTTTCTGCAGGCACCAACCTACAGGAGGCTCTATCCTCAATTCTACAGGAGGCTCTATCCTCAATTCTACAAGCTACAACTTGCAAGGAAGCACCAAATCCCTTCAATTTTCTACAGGCACCAACCTACAGGAGGCTCCAACCTCAGTCAGCTACAACTGACAGCTATCAAGCTGCAACTTGATAGGGAAGCTCCAACTCTCTCATTTTCTAAAACTGAATGTTTGCTGATTTACCTCAGATATCAGCTCTGTTCTGTAGCTTCTCTTAATCTTCTCTGCCTTATATATTCTGCATTCTCTCTATATATGCTCTCTCCCTTGCTCTCAAAAACTCACTCTGCATATCAAGATGATATTATTTATAGATTTCCTCACATGACTGTTTGTATTCTGCTTGGAATTCGAAATGGAAATTCATGTCTCTTTGCCTTCTGCATTCTCACTCCTTTTATCAGCTTACTCAGAAATTATAACTGTAGGTGTCAATTTTAACATTACAGTGGGAATTTGTTTTCTCTCGGAGACTTGCCAATGCATCACAAACAATAAAAACAATTAAAACATTTACATTCGAATTACAATGTGAATTCCAGCTCACTCATTTTGTCTCTTGGCTTGTTGTGCATTTGTCTTTTCTCTAACTGTCTCTTTGTCCCTTTCTCTTCTTTGTATGCCTTTCTGTTTATGGCTGCTGCGTAACTCCTGAATTTATGAACTGCATTTTATTTTATTTTTATACCAGCACTTTATATATAAATGAATCTGCTGACTGTAATTCAATCCTTTACACGCAGCAAGTGTCTTGTTGATGTGGCGAGTTCCGCAGGCCGGAACATACATATATTACAATTTTATTACATTAATAATCGCCCTCCCGTTAAGCTGAGGCCCGTGGGTCTACAGACCACGCGGCATGTTTTAATACAACCGCAACCATGTTTTATATATCTCACATCAATTATTTTATATAAACAATCGCCCTCCACCTTAAGCCGAGGCCCGTGGGTCCACAGACCACGCGGCACTTTTCAATACAATCGCAAAAAAAACTTATATATATATATATATTTATATATAACAGCGCCTTCACAAATTTCCGTTTGCGATTAGAACTGGAACTCAAACACTTGTTAATCATAGTTAATAAGCCCATCGGGTCTGGGCTTCAATCGCAGTGTTTTACAAAGTCATGCGATCAATCGGAGAGTTCTGATTGCGACTGAGATTCCGGATGCGATTTGCATATATCAACTCCAGCTTATAACAAGATCGGGTCCGCCATTTCAATCGCAACATATTACAAAGTCGTGCGATCAATCGGAGAGTTCCGATTGCGATTGGGAACTCGGATGCGATTAGCTCATAAACTGTGGCATATAACTCGATCGGGTCCGGCCTTCGATCGGAGCATATAACAAAAGACTTGCGATCAATCTCGGATGCGATTAGCTCATAAACTGTGTCATATAACTCGATCGGGTCCGGCCTTCGATCGCAATCACAACTTTCTGTTGCGATGTTCCGCTGCCCTTGCGATCTCCGATTGCGATTGGGGAGAGGTCCCACCATCTAAAACTTTTGTTTTGTGCGCTCCATAATATAACAGACATATATGTATACTTTTCCAAAGGGTTAAGCGATTCCCGGAATATGGTTTATATATTATATGTAACGCCCATCGGGTTAGGCGATTCCCGGAATAATGTTTATGAATTATGTTAAATCTATAACGCCAGTTGGAGTGTGCGATTCCCGGAATTTGGTTTTGCATTGTATGCGTAACGCCCGGCTTGGGGTATGATTCTCGGAATTATACATACGACTGTATCTGCCGGCTTGGGCGATTCTCGGAATTTTATAACGGCTCTGCTTTTTCCTCTGCCTCTGCTGCTCCTGTCGCTCTGCCTCAGCCTCTATTGCTGAGATAACGGTTCTGCCTCTATTATATTCGTTTCCTCTGCCTTCATTTGCTTCTTTGCTGCCTCTTTGCTTCAGCGCTGCCTCCTTTGCTTGAGCGCTGCCTCCTTTTCCATCAATGACAACATTTCCAACACCTACATTACATATGATTGTGTATTTTAAATGTTATTTGATAGGATTAAAAAAACGTTGGAAGGCGATACAATTAATTATAAGATGTTTAGATACTTACAATTATTGCAGCTAATTTCAAGTAGCCGCCCTGGCCTAGCTTGTGATGGCCCTTTTTTTCAATCCTAGCTTTGGTTGCCTTCGAGGTGTCAGAAAACCTATCATCAAAAGATTGAATTCAGATATGACATAGCACACTTTTATTTTATACATAGAGAAAATTAAAGCTATTGAATTAAAGTTGTAATTTACCTTGCGGGTCCAGTTGGCATTTTTCTTTCTTTCTTTTCCCTTTTCTCTTTTCCGTCATGGATGAGTGCTCTCCACTCACTCTCTGGAACTGTGAGAGGACGCTCGTATCTAGGTTTAAATTTAAACTGCGTCCTATAGGTGTCCCTGGTATATTTCAAATATTTGCCAGCTACCCGAGCCACCGCTGTTCTGTCAAATGTGCCCACCCCAAAAAGGGCTTCTAGATAATCTAGAAGTTCTTTTTTCAGGTTGGAATTCCCAGAATTCCACCTTGTGCGTATGGTTGGGCCAAAAATTACCAACGCATGGCTCTCCAAAAACATGTAGAACTCATTATTTCCTACACAAAAAAAGGATATTATAATTAATTTGAAAATAAAAATCATGATAAAATATGTTTTAGATAGAGTACATGAAATAGTTAAAATATTAAAACTTACCTGGGAGTTGTACGTGCTTTATAGGGACACCTTCATCATTCACCAACAATGTGCCATTAATGGTCCCCGTGGAGCTGACACGTGTAGCTCCAGGAAACGCAATAATGTAGTTGGCCATATCAGCCTCATCACTGTCAACACATTCAGCGGTTGGCTGGGTGTTTTCTTGGGCAGGGTGTGTTTCTTGGCTGGCACCTAAAGGACTAGAAGGTGTACGAGAGGGTTGATGGGCAATCTCTTTCCCTTGTGTCCCACTACCACCAACATCGAGTTCAGCAAGTGTCAGATAACGCTACATACAAAAGAATTTTTTTTTAGTTTAGTCAATGTAAAAATTAGAAATCAAACTATCACAATTCATCTCATGCAGAACAAAAAAAATATCCTTTTGATTTTTTATTATTACCTGATATGTTTCTAGCTAGGTCATAAGTTGTTTTATCCTCTCTTCTGTTTCAGGTGTTTGAGGCACGTCTATCAAAGTATCAAATTCTGACCTTGCTTTTCGCGCCTTTTTTCGCATCAAGAGCAATGGAGATAGGGATGAAGAAAGCTCTTCCTCATAGAGGGAATCATCAGGTGTACCATGGCCAGGTGTGTGCATATTTGAACAAAATTAATATTATTTCAATTATGTAAATAACTAAAATACCTGCAGATAGAGCAATGCTGGCACTTTACATGTTCTTCCGCTGGCCCCTTTCCACGATCATCCTGTCTCGGGGTTGTTCCTGTACTGCCCTGATCAGTCTGCCACATTGCAATAAAATTATAAATGTAAAAACTTGAAAAAAATATCTAACTTGAAAACACAAAATTAAAAATGAAATAATTTCTAATAAGACACCGGAAGACAGAGTTAGAGTTTCAAATATGCCTTGCATTGAATTCAGTCCTGGAAACATATCATTGCACATTAAGGCACCCAAACAAGAGACGAGTTGACAATGAGACTAAACTGGGTTATTTGTAGTGAAATTTTAAAATCTCAAAAGGTATATTAATTATCGAAACAAACCAGCTTCATAATTTCAGTATTATTGAATCTGCTGTGTATAAATCACAAAAAATTGAAACAAAACACTAGAAAAGCAACAACATAATCACATTCTGCTATAGAAGTGATCTGACCTATAAAGTAGACTTTCTACTAGTTTCATCAGTACCATACAAACAGTGGAAATGAACACAAGATACAACCACAGATGTGTAGTTATCCGCAAAACCATCCACCCGCCAACCTCCTCTAGTAACCTACACTAGAAACAGATGTATGGGGTATTTTTATAAGGGGTTCCTCAAAAACATTCGCTACAGGTTCTTTTCCTTGTAGTGATTCTATCCTATCACATCCAACTAATTTAAATTAATTGAAACTTTGAAATTCATAAAATATACTCTCCATTTTCACAACACAAGCATTTTGACAAAATCATTTTCAAATTTGACATCTTGACCATGTCATCGGTATACTTTCCATTTTCTTCATCTCAATAGGATGTGCCAGACCTTGAAGGTCATGGTCTAGGTGTTTGCTCTTGCACGATTTCACGAAGTAGCTATTTGCATGAATGCAATGTGTTATGCATGAACCAAAGGTGTGTTGGATATATAGTGGGTGGGCTAGATTTCCTTGGGCATGCAAAAGTGCCAAGGGGATTCACACCAAAATGTATCAAGCATATTATGCATGATTGGAAGGCTAAATTTTGGTGCAAGAAAGTTTAAGTGGATTTTTGGATAGTGACTTAACATGGCATCATGATGGTAAATGGTGTCAGAGGTAAGCGTGTGACCAAGGATTTAGCATAGCATGAGATGACATGACATATTTTGGTGCAATGTGTGTTGAGAAGACACATGGGTTAGCTTGATAAGTTAAGTGGGTAAAACAAGTTGGCATGCATGTTATCTTGATAATTTAAGTGGGTGAAATGAATCAGCACATGGGTTGACAAGGCAAGTTATCTGGACCAGTGCATGATGGGAATGGGCAAGCTCATTTTACGTGGAACAATGTGATGGACCAAGGAGTGACATGATTGCATATAGGTAGTTGTTGTGAAAGAAAAAATGAGAGACAAGGATGATGAAGACAAAAATGTAAGGCATAACACATGTACAAGCTTTCAAATAGAAGAAGCAAGACTTTGGATCTGCAAATCAAAAGCAAGGGAAAGGTGCCCCCAAACCGAAAACCAAAGGAAAAATCCAAGGCATGGTGGCCCAAGACAACCTGCTAAAGCCACGAGAAAAGAACAACACCGCGAAGCCAAAGAAGGACATGGGAAAGTGGTGTGAGTTCCATAAGAGCTCCACTCACAACACAAGTGAGTGTCGGGCCAAGCAGTCACTGGTGGCGGAGATGAGGGCTTCTGAATCAGATGCATGCTCCGACTCTAAATCAGAACTTGACAAGGGGAATGAAAAAGGGAAGCAGATTATTGATGTGGAGCCCAACACCACTGTTGCCACTACGAAGATCCAGAAGGAGGAACCAGAAGATCTAGAGGAGGCAGAGCGTCTCTTCCACTCCCAGATGTGGGTAAAGGGTTCCCCGCTATGGTTCATTGTCGACAATGGGAGCCAAAAGAACCTCATTTCAGCAGATGTCATGAAGCGGTTGGGCTTTCCGACTTCAAAGCACCCACAACCATACACCATCGGGTGGCTTCACCAAGGACGGGATCTCTGCGTCAACCAGCAGTGTCGCCTTCCCTATAGCATCAAGCCCTTCACGGATGAGGTATTATGTGACATTGCTCCTATTGATGTTTTTGATGTATTATTAGGCCAACCATACTTGTGGAATCGACATGTTGTGTATGAGTCCCAGCCTTGCGATGTTATTGTGACTTTGGGAAATAAGTTGTACAGGATACCAGAGGTACCATCGCCTCCCACTATCTCTTTGGTTATAGCAAAACAATGCAGTAAGCTCATTTCCCAAACTAGGAATTTTTTTTCTTCTGATGATCTGCCCCCAGGGCAAGAAGAAGATTGTGGCCACGACCTCCAAACATGGCTCCTCTATATGAAAAAAACAAATGGACAAGGTTGTGGAGGAGTACGGGGACATCTTCACCTCACCTACAGGGGTGCCTCTACACTGTCAGGTCAAGCACCCCATTGACCTAACCCCAGGTGCGCCGCTACGCAATGGACTGATATATAGGCTCTCTGTTCTGGAGAATGATGAAATCAAGAGGCAGATTCAGGATCTGCTGTAGAAAGGTCACATCTGGCCAACTTCATCGCCTTGTGGGAGCCCGATCGTGTTGGTACAGAAGAAGGATGGGAATTGGAGACTTTGTATTGACTATCGGGCGCTGAACAAGATCAATGTCTGGAATAGATACCCGATCCCACGGATCGATGACCTTCTGGACCAACTCAAAGGGGAAAATATTTCAGCAAGATCGACTTGAAGTCTGGGTATCACTAGGTACCAATCGAACCCTCTGATGTGTGGAAGACTGCCTTCAAAGCCAAGGAGGGCCTTTTCGAATGGCTTGTCATGCCTTTCGGGTTGACGAATGCTCCTGCAACCTTCATGAGGTTGATGGATTACATCTTGTGTCCATTCACCAACTCATTTGTAGTGGTGTACTTCGATGAAATTTTGATCTTCAGCCAGACTTGGGAAGACCACCTCCACCACATCTGAGATGTCCTCCAAACACTACGGCAACACAAGTTGTGTGCCAATTTGGAGAAGTGCACTTTTGGCATGACCCAGGTTCAATATCTGGGATACATTATTGATGAAAGGGGGGTGCATGTGGATCTAGCCAAGATCCAGTTGTTCGAGATTAGCCACCCCAACCACTCTAACGAGCTTGTTTCTGGGTCTTGCTAATTTCTACCGCAGGTTTGTGTTGGGATTCTCTCATATCACTTGGCCCTTGAGTCAAGTCACCAAGGGAGGAGCGAAAGAAAAATTATTTTGGTCGGAATCTCAACAGAAGGCGTTCGTATAATTGAAACATTGCCTCTCTTATGCCCCAGTACTGCTCACATTACCAGACTTGTAACAACCATTTGAGATTGAGATAGATGCCTCTGACTATGTTATTGGGGTAGTTCTTACTCAACAGGGGCATCCAATGGCATATCACAGTGAGACATTGTCTAACACAGTTTGCAAGTATCCCACTTATGACAAAGAAATGTATTCCATTGTACAAACGTGTCGACAATGGAAGCATTACATTTTGGGGAAGGAAACAATCATCCACACAAACCACCGACGCCTGCAATTCATATAGACACAAGGGAAGTTGTAGAATGATCCCCATCAGAAATGGTCCACATATCTTCAACAATATCATTTGAACATCATGTACAAGAAGGGTAGCACCAATAATGTTGCCGACTGCCTCAGCCGACCACCGATCGTGGCCATAACCACAGTTCTCAACTCTTATGGGCACGAGACTTTTGATTGGCCGCTTCTCTAAAAGAGCGATCCAGAATTCAACCACACATACAAGGCACTATTGGGGGGTATGCAAGTTCCAAAATTTCACCTCCAAGACAAACTGTTATGTCATATGGGACACATTTGTGTTCCTTCAAGTGAGCGTGCCAAGATGATATGGGACGCACACTACAGTCGAGTCGTTGGGCATTTTGGGATTGAGAAAATAGTGGCAGTACTGCAGAAGTATTTATATTGGCCGAACCTTCAACAGGATGTCGGGAAGTATATCAGATCCTGCACTGCTTGCGCCATTGCCAGAACGACCATCAAAAAGCAAGGGCTCTATACTCCACTACCTACCCCTAATCAACCTTGGGAATCCATCTCCATGGATTACATGTCAGGCCTCCCTTCTACTAAGCATGGAAATGACTGTGTTTTCGTGGTCGTCGACAGATTCTCGAAGATGGCCATTATGGCGACCTGCAAGAAGAATATCACAGTAGAAGCCACTGCTAAAATCTTCTTTGAACGAGAGTGGGTTCACTTTGGGATCCCACAGTCTATCTTATCAGATTGCGACAACAGGTTCCTCAGCACAGTTTGGTCCAGCCTAGGGTCAATGTTGGACACCAAGCTCACCAAGTCCACAACTTTCCATCCCCAAACTGATGGCCAGACAGAGGTCGTCAACAGGATGATTGTACACATTCTGCACATGTACAATTCAAAGCATCCATGCACATGGAATGAGAGCCTCCCCTATGTACAACACAGTTATAACCGGGCTCTCCACAGCTCAACCGACCACAACCCCTTTCAGGTGGGCTTGGGATTCCAGCCACTATGTCCCATTGACATAGCCATTCCATTTGCGGCTACTCCAGCCGATTTGGCTCATGCCCAGTCTGAAGCTGACAAAGCAAACAACTTCATCGAGTGCATCCAGCACATCCGCCAACAGGCTGTTCATGACATATTGGATAGAGGCAATGCTAAGTACAAGCAACGACATGATCAAAATCAGGTGCCACACAACTTCCAGGTGGGCGATAAAGTGTGGCTACATTTGCAGAAGGAGCGCCTCACTGGACCCCACCACAGGCTTCTCGCGCTCCGATATGGGCTGTACACCATCACTAAGGTTCTAGGGAACAATGCCTTTGAGCTCAGTATTCCACCATTCCTTGGTCTGCACCCAGTATTCAATGTAGACCGCCTTCATCCCTACTTCCCACCTCTACTGGACACCTTTGACATTGCAGAAGAACTCACACCAAAAGAGTTAAACCTAGACTGCATGAAACAGGCCACCACAGATTATATCATGGACATGCAAATCAAGAACATTCGCCAACGGAAGATCCAACTGTATCGGGTTGTCAAAGCTGGCCAACTCCTACACCAAGGCAAGTGGTCCACTAGGGACCAAGTTCAGCAGAATTTTCCTCATCTCATGGAGGAACTCAATGCAATGGGGACCATTGCTTCCTAAGGGGGGAGGAAAGATCCAGGTGGATATTGATGGCCACTTGCCTATTCCACTTGGGGCCCCACCATTGTCTCTTTCAGTTTTTCAGTTTTGGCACAACTTACTATTTTTAGCAGTTTTTTGGGTCCTGAACTTATGGAGCCGTTTTGAGGCCCTAAACAAAGATCGTATGCCGAAGTTACATCCTCGAGAAGTTGAAACGCCAATTTACCCAAACGGGGCTCATAGTTTTGGCGGTTCATCTCGTAGGGTTAGGTTTTTGGACGTTTAGAGTTCTCCATTGTTTCTCAATAATAAATAGGCCCTCGAGCCTCATTGTAACACAATTCAGAGGTCTGTAGCTGCCACATCTCTTCTCAGAGATTCGCTACTAGCACCCTAGCTAGTTTATTTCCATTCTGTCTGTAAGCAAATTTCAGTTCTTTGATGTTAATGAAATGAAGTGTTATTTCTGCTGCATCTTTGTATTTATGGTTATATGTGTATTTTGTTGCGTTCCTACATAAATCCATATCAATATCTATTGGAAGAGGTAACAACAATATTTCATTTGTTTTTTATGCTTCTTTCTTGGTTCTTGTTTGGGTTTTCTTGATTTTGTGAGTTTCTTCCACTGCCACTACTTTCGAACCCAAATCACCAAAGGATTTCAACTTGCCAGGATTTTTAACAGTGAAAAGTCAATCCTTGTAGATACCTCAGCATTATGAACATTATAAGCATCCAAACAGACTTGCATTTCACCCAAGTGGACATTAGTGGTAACACCTATGCAATCCTTTTGGAGCCTTATCATTGTATTTTAGAAGCCAACGTCTACTCCCAAAAGATCATTTTTATTAACGTCTTTGTTGATCTGTGGCTTCGCTTGCACCCTAATAACGCATTGCCATCATTAAAAGGTCCTTGTTATGGGATGTTAATAATATACATACATACTTGCCATATTCCCATGGCATCTGACTTGTATATAAATGTTCATATTTCCCAAAAGAAAAGCGCAACTCATCCTCTCTCTCTCTCCTAATGATCAGAACTCGTTAACTCCCTTTACCATTTGTTTTTTATGCTCTACTTTGGAGTGCGCATTAGTTTTGTGGTGACCACCGAGCTTTTGACCAATAGTTCTTTAAATGCGACCTTTGGATGCAATTGTGATGAACCTCACATGTTCGGCCAATAAAGCCAAAACTCCAAGCATGAGCCACTTTAGTTAAACACCTGCCAAGCCCTGAAGCCAATATTTATTATTTAAATAAGTATTCTTCCTAAGTGGTTCCTTCTCACCATATCGTTGGATTTCATGCTTCTACTTAATATGTAGCCAAGGCGACTCCATATAAAGATCAATTTTGCACTCACCAAGCTTGACAATTTGACCCAATAAGTTGAGTCTTCGATTGCTCGTTTAAAGTTTTCTTTACACGTACCATACCATGTCAAGTAACACCCTCCTTACTGAAGAAAAAAAAGTATAGTTTGGCATTCATTTCTTCCAAAATAGTTGCAAAAACAAATGGCATTAGTACATAAATGACTGATGCATTTGCCTCTGCTTTAGCCTTTACTTCTGCAACCGTATTAAAAGGATGGAAGACTCAAGTGTTTTTTTTCTCATAGTCTCGCATGTTCATACCCTTACCCAATGCTTTCTCAGTGACCAATGTCTTGGTGCTTTCCAAATTTTCATGTGAGGCCCAGTTAGGCGGTGCTCCTTTCATCGTTTGGGGCGATGCTTTCAACGAACACCTGGATTGGTTTATCCATGTGCACACACACCAACCTCATGAGAAGAAGTGACCAAATACACATATGGTCGAGAGCCCTCTTGTATGTAGACCACTATGTCTTTATTCCTTTTGAATTGGTGGTCCCCCCTTAGTGGTTTAAGAAAATACCTGCGATGCCACATTACAAGAAGGCATGAGCCACAACATAAAACAATATGAATACTAATACAAATAGTAAGTCTTTTTATGGCTCTAGGGTATCACTATCCAAAGCTGTTTCACATTCGCAACATAAAGATTTGGTTATCAACCAAATAGTAGAATTTCATGCATGCATTAAGTAAGGACTTCAACGATCATGATCAAGTTATCCTAAACTCAAGTATATATTGTGATGATTACACTAGAGACTTTTAGGTGGTTTTGTAAACGATTATGACTTGAATGTTCAAAAATTCCTTCTAATATTAACATATGAAGCGAAATTCCAAGCTTTGGAGGCTTACTCTCTCACACATAAACAAACCTTATTTTGGGAAAATAATGCCTATGCACATGGATATGATGGATATGATTCCTTAAAACTTGGTGGAGAGAAACCTGAGTAATACGCGCCAAAGTGAAATTCAAGAGGAAAAGGTTTTAACATTTGATTCATGGCTATGATAAATTAGGATTTTATAATATATGAACAAGACCATAATAATCCAAACCCTAAATTAATGGAGAGAATAAGGGCACATGCACAATATGACCAATGGAAAAACACCCTTGAAAATGTAGGTTGATGACAAGATAACTCCCAACAACAACTACCTGCCCAAAATCTAATGAAATGAGAGGGAACGAGGACTAATGCTATATGAGGTACCTTGTAAACCCTGATGCATATGAGTGATCCAATTTCAAGATAAGATGAGAAGGTGAAGATGATAATCACTCTCGAGAGTAAGGATTAATTCATGGCAGGGTTGGACCTTCAATCACCAACGCCTAAGGTTTCAAGGATGCCGAGAAAAATATATAATTCTCTCAAACCCTATTGCACATGCTGAGGCATAGGACCAGTCAAGGGCCTAGGGTGACATGCTATGCAATAAATCTCACCATGGTGTGTGATGTCGATGAGACTATGCCCTTAGAGGCATAGGTTAAACACAAAAAGGGGGTCACTTTCTTTCCAAATTATGGTTTCTCCCAAACCCTAGTATAGTCAACATAAGGGGAGCCAAAATGAAATGCTGCTTTTCCATATTCAGTGCTTCTGTTGTTTGCGATACATACTAGGGGAAGATAAGTTTTGAAGTGAAGGGATTCTCTTGGCACATCACTGAAGCGACACACCTTTGAAACCGTAATGTTGTCATAATGTCAACATCTGAGGCAACACATGATGTGTGGGGGCAACATGTAAAGTGCGAATGGGGAAAACATCAGAGTTCGACAAATGCCCAAAATTTTGGGTGGTGTTGTAGCAACTATAACAACTCTTATAGTTCTAAATCTGGGCAATTGGCCTCATTATGATAGATGGAAGCTTAGTAAAAAAAATAATAACTATCAAACCTTAAAAGAGGGCATTTTATCATACCTTTTTATGTCTATATTAAAACAAGGAAAAACCAGATAAATTCAATTTTGAGTCTTTTAATTTAAAGATGACCACATAAATAATTATAACTACTAATTAATTATGTTTATAAGTTTTACTTTAAATAATTCATATGCATTTTAATATCTTATTTATTTATATTGAATTTTTAATTTAATATTATATATAATTTTTTTTTTTTAAATATTATTATTTCCATTTAATTTTTATTTTAAATTAATTCCAATTCCCCTCCAAAAAATTCCGCCCTCACTCTCGCATTGGTTGAAAATTCAATTTGAATACTTTTAAGGAAGCAAACGATTCTATTTTTTATTTTTTGATAAATTTTTATTCCCGCCTGCAAGTGCAACCTTTTGGAGAGCATTCTGCAGAGATGCTCTACTCGCATCGTTTGAGGGATGATCTACTCGTATCGTATCGTTTGATGCCATAGCTGTTGAGATGCACACCGGATTGGCCTCTGAGGAGGAAGTAAATTCAAAATGCTTCCCACCTTCATCGACAGCCTGCTTAAGGTATTTATAAAATGAACCTCCTGAAATAACCAAGTTGAATCTTTTTCTATTTTTTAATTGAGTTAGCTTGTGAAAACCCCATATTTTAATGCTTTGCAAGCGAATTTATTGAATTTTTTTTATTTCGATGTCTTGAATCTGAGTTGCATGTTGCGTTTGCAGTAGTCTCTGACTTATTTTTTTGGTCTAGACCCCATATTTGATGTGTCTGTGTCCTGTCAATTTATTGATGGAGATATTTAAACTCGGCCTTTGACCAACCCAAAATGTGAAGGAATTCTACTGGTTAGCCTATTGTTTGACAAGTTGATGAAACCCTTAGAAACATAAAGAAGTTGAAGTTGAAATTTTTGTTCATGGCCCTTGAAATTGAACATAGAACATAGCATCAGTTTTGTCTGGTCTAGTGAAACCATTAGCAGACATCGCATAAAAACTTCCCCACAGATTCTTTTCCTTAGAGCCTACCTCTGTGTTGTGTGGATTAATCCGTCTTGCGGACAAGACCGATCTCCCTAGTACTAAAAGTATCTAGCAACAAACAGCCAAATAGACTAATCTTTCTCTAAGCATATATGATCTATGAAAAGCTCTATAGAGGTGTTAAGGACTTACCGTTTGTCCAGTGCTTGTTTGAAGTTGTTGTTGTCCCTCGCGCGCTTGAAGGAGTTTTCCTCGTAAACCTGCAGTCACAAACAAACAAAATATTACATAGCACCTGTATAGAAATCATCATAAACCATACTTATCATAGTGATCAAGGAATCTATGAAATAAACCATTGATTGAAAGCTTATTGAGAAAAATGAGTATATTTGTATTAATTTCAAAAGAAGAAAATCCTTACAACCTGAGCCTTGATGTTGCACAGAACTTTCCGAGGTCCGAAGCAGGAGTCTCCTTTACTTTGATAAGCTCTGCACTCCTCCAACCAAGACAAATAGAGGTATGCAATCTCTCCTCACAAAAGTCTTAGTTAACTGAGTCTAAATCTCAACAGCACTTAACTTCAAATATTGTAAAAGCTTGAACTCCCTTTGAGGCTACCCAATGCCTCTTTTTATAGTGGAAAAGAGGAGGTTTTCAGTTCCAAGTATGAAGGGATAGAATCCTCCTTCAAAGGGATAAGCTCCTCACATCAAGGGGTTAGCTCCATAAGGTAAGGGATTCATGCACCTCACAAGAGCGGTTCTGCCACTGCAAAATCCATTCTAGAAGCTTCCAGAATTTACTTTAATTGAGCTTTTTGGGATTTTACTTGCGCATTTTTAATCTTACAGGGGTCCGCACCTATAACAAAGATAAAGTGCGTTCAGGAACGCAGGAAAGCTGAACATTGGGTGCGGGACCGCAGGCAAGATAGCCAGAAAGTGCGATACCAAAGTTTAGGAGACTTTTAGGAACTTTTTCTGATTTTCAAGGCTTGACATGAGGAACTGATATGTTTAGAAATTTGAATAATAAATGAGTTATTCACCGAGATTATCCTGATTACACACTATTTGAGCTTCATGCATAATACATAACCTCTTCTACCATTGATCATTAATTTGCGGAATTAAAAACAATCACATGCGCACATTGAAACATTAATCAATCACACATATCAACACAGTATGTAATGGGGAAAGCTTACAGCTGAAAACCCCCAACTATCTGTATATTATAATGATAGAGAACATGTAAAAATTATAGTAAAAACTCCTCACAATCTCTCAGCACTATCTCCAATTGTTACACACTACACAAGCTCAGATATGAACAAGTCACAAGTTCAAATCTCCTCCACCTGTTAGCCTGCCTCTACTGCGCAATCCAAGATGGTTAATTGTGAGATCCAAGTTCGAATCCCCTTGGCTTGTACTGCGCAATCCTCATTGGAAATCTCAATCAATGTGTGTGCAAATCTCATGCACGGCTATAGTCATAACTGATAGTAGACTCACCCTTTCACCCACCTCTAACACTGGTCTCCACTGAACTGTCCATGCACTGCAGTTAACTGATGTATTCTTTAGTTGATTTATGAGTTAATAATTAGTGAATTAATTACTAATTAATTCACACCACTCATCACTAGTGTATTTATCAGTTAGACTAAATACAACTAGTTCAACTAAGTTAAATCGAACACAACTCCATCAACTGTCTCATCAACTCCACCAAACTCTGCCACATGAGTTCTAACTGAAGTCAACCATGCAATAGCTCAACTAAACCCTAGGAATAGCGTAATTCCTTCTGTCAGCTGCATGTGCCACATATGTAGCTCGAACTGAAGTGTTGTAAGAGGATAAGATAATGTTTATAGTCCAAATATTATTAAGAGCTAATAATATTCAATTGATCTATTTTTTTATACTGCGCAAGAGTCCCTTTAGGAAGCCCAGTAGAAATCTACTGCAGTATCTTCAAAGCTCCATGGTGAAGGTGGCCCAATCTCCGGTGCCACAGCTCGCCATCATCCCGGCTCACCACTCCTTCTGCCTTGCATGCCATTGCTGCGCAACCATCTACCTGCAATTGATAAAGGTTCTTGACTCAAACCCCTATCTTCCAGGTTTCTCCAGTTGTCTTACTGCGCTGGAAAGCCTTTCCCTCGCTGAAGACAACATCATATCCCTTGTCTTCTAACATCACCAAAGAGATAAGATTCTTCTTCAATCCTGGAACATGCATCACTTCCTTCAATACGAAGGGTTTACCAGACTCCCTCTCAAAGGAAATGGTACCGATACCGGTCGCACTGTATCTACCATCATCGACCATCTCGATGTGCACTCCAAGATCTTTCTCATCCAGATCAGTAAACAAATCTCGATCTCCTGTCATGTGAAAAGACGCACCACTATCCAAGAACCAAACTGAACCCATCACACTTGATACCAAGCATGCGATCAGCGAAAAATCCAGCTCAAACTGCGAGGCTAAGGCCTCTCCCGCTGCAGATCCAACAACCTGCTTATTTTTCTTCTTCTGCGGACAATTTGTGGCATAATGTCCGTGCTGGTGAGAGTGAAAGCACTTCACCTTGGACATGTCCTCCTTCTTGCCTTTCGCAACGGATTGGGAATATTTCTTACTCTTCCCCTTCTTTGCTTTGGCATCCAAAGCGCAATTCTCTTCATCAGATGCCTTTGATGAAGATCCGTCCCTGGTACTCCACCTTATCTCCTCTTGCACAAGATCCGACCAAAGTCGCTCCCATCCTGGCAATTTCTCCTGACCATTGATAGAGTCCTGATAGGAATGCCAACTCTTCAGAAGCCCAAGGAGAGCAAAGCTCACCAAGTCCTCATCATCTACAGTCACCCCCACACTTCCCAGCTCATCCCTGCATTGGGTGAACTTCGTGAGGTACTTGGGCATACTGTCGCCTTTCTCCATCTTTATGTTCCTGGGTTTATCCTTGAGCGCCAACTTCCTCTGGTCGCTCTTGCTTTGGAATAAATATGTCAAGGCTTTCCACATCAAAAATGGAGAAGCCTTACCATGTAGGCTGGACACTATGTGATCATTCACGCCCTCCAACAAAATCCTTCGACATTTTGTTGTTTTCTTTTGCCATGCGTCTAGTGCAGCAGCATCGCTAGAAGCAGGCTTTTGGACTTCAAAATCTATGAACTCCTTCAGCCCGTTGTCATCTAACACCACCTCCATCCTATCTCTCCATGCAATATAATTCGAGCTGCCTTCAAGAGCATACTCCAATCGCAATCCTTGATAAGACATTTTGACTTCGACACCAAGAAAATACTACTGCAAATTCGAATTCCACCAGCTCAAAACTCAACCGCTTCTGATCTGAAATTGTGAGAAAAAGTATTTATAGTACAGAGATAGACTGTAGGGGAATTTACTAGATATTTCACCTTTCAAAGAAGGGATGAATCCAGAGGCTACCTTGCCCTCTTACAGTCTCTGCCTAAAGAAATAAAATGTAATCACTGTAATAGATCCGATGATCAACTTTGCTCCGATACCATGTAGAAATTTGAATAATAGATGAGTTATTCACCGAGATTATCCTGATTACACACTATTTGAGCTTCATGCATAATACATAACCTCTTCTACCATTGATCATCAATTTGTGGAATTAAAAACAATCGCATGCGCACATTGAAACATTAATCAATCACACATATCAACATAGTATGTAATGGGGAAAGCTTACAGCTGAAAACCCCCAACTATCTATATATTATAATGATAGAGAACATGTAACAATCATAGTACAAACTCCTCACAAGCTCTCAGCACTATCTCCAATTGTTACACACTACACAAGCTCAGATATGAACAAGTCACAAGTTCAAATCTCCTCCACCTGTTAGCATGCCTCTACTGCGCAATCCAAGATGGATAATGATGAGATCCAAGTTCGAATCCCACTGGCTTGTACTGCGCAATCCTCATTGGCAATCTCAATCAATGTGTGTGCAAATATCATGCACAACTATAGTCACAACTGATAGTAGACTCACCCTTTCACCCACCTCTAACACTGGTCTCCACTGAACTGTCCATGCATTGCAGTTAACTGATGTGTTCTTTAGTTGATTTATGAGTTAATAATTAGTGAATTAATTAATAATTAATTCACACCACTTCATCACTAGTGTATTTATCAGTTAGAATAAATACAACTAGTTCAACTAAGTTAAACCAAACACAACTCCACCAACTGTCTCATCAACTCTACCAAACTCTGCCACATGAGTTCTAACTGAAGTCAAACATGCAATAGCTCAACTAACCCTTAGGAAAAGCGTATTTCCTTCTGTCAGCTGCATGTGCCACATCCAAGCATCAAACTGAAGTGCTCCAAGAGGATAAGATAATGTTTATAGTCCAAATATTATTAAGGGCTAATAATATTCAACTGATCTATTTTTAGACTGGCAGTCTAAAAATAGATTCCGCCCAATGTCTAAAAATAGAGGTCCATCTACTTTTACCAACTTGACCAATCATCCATAAATAGCATCCTGCAACTCATAGACCATGATCCATATGTCTAAAAATAGACATAGTCTAAAAATAGACTTTGCGCCAAAAATAGCCCGTGGGCCCACTTAGTGAAGGCGACTTCATTTCACTAAGCTCCATCATCTTGTTGCATTTCAAAAATATGGATATGTTAGACTTAAAAAGGGAGAAGTATGAGTAATAATGAGCTCATACACATGGCGTAATGTCAGATGACAATTTTCAGCAATGTATTGCCCCTAAAGTGAAAGTCCTAGGCCAGATGATGTCAAGTCCGTCATATGAAGAGTGCAAGACTTTATCATTTCAAGGATCATCTTGTGGACACCCCATCAGCACCTGTAAAAACATTCAATGCAAAATATATATGTATACATATCATCACTGAGGTAGGCATTCCCACACTCAGATTAAACTAACTAAAAACTAATTCAACTATTCTGATACATGAATGATTTTGAGTACATCACAGTATAGACATGTGTGAACGCAGTATGGGCACAACCATCTGTTTATAAATAGTCCACTGTATAAATGACAATAAAATTCCTCGCAGCCTGGATGATAGAAACTAGATCCAGGGTCTTGATTTCCGTATCTCGAACTAGTACGATTCTATCCATGTGAATGAATGTGTCGAAGTCGAACATGGTAGAAACCACTTGATTACCAGTCAATGATGTAAATTGTTAACAAATGTGAGAGTAACCACCAATAATGTCAATGGCTCTCAAAGTACCCAATACAATCCATGAAATGTGAATGAATGAGATGAAGTCAAACATTTCACGGAATCATTCGATCGAAGGTCGATGATGTAACCCGTCGTTGAAAGCGAGAAACCTGCCATTAAGGCATGCAAATTTCAAGGTACTGACGATTTCTAGATCAAATTCCCAGATAATGAGTTGTCGTCAATAGAAAGCGATCCGTTGTAGGCAAGCCCACAACACAAAATCATAGATCAAGTTTTGAAAATATATTGGCAAGGACTGACTCATGGATGGTCAAAATGGATGACAGATATTTTACAGATGAATGGTTTATTTGAACTGTCCTCTTGAACACATAACGGCACTGCAGATGGCTTGGCGAAAATTGACCCAAAGCTAATACCCAGAAACCGGATGAAAAATTTCAATGAGGTTTGATTAACTGTTAGGCAAAGGATTTCCCAACCCAGGTGAATGAAAGTGTCATGTTCAAGAGTGGTTGACTGAATTTTCGAAGAATCAAAATACAACAAACACGCCCATTCTCCTCTCTTTTCCCCCACCATTTCTGGCAAGTACCTCTTTATTTTTGACAAGCTTGAGGAGGATAACATTTGCTTGTTTATAAGCTCATCCTTCGGATGAGTCCAACTTAGTTTAAGATTCGAACCCTGAGAAGGAGTGGTTCGTTCCTGTTTGAAATTGAACAGGTCCTTTACTGTTAAATTTTAACGAGTCCAGTATAGGAGAAACTCGGTGTTTTTCTGGTCACCTAGGGAGTCAGAAGAAAAACTTAAGAAAACTCCATGGGTGTACTTTTTCGTAAATTTAGTCTCTCAGGCCCGAAAAAAGGATAAAATAATGCGGGAGAGAACTCATTTGACCGTAATTAGTCAACGTATACCTTTTTCGTAAATAGTCCATTTCAGTCCATAAAAGGGGTAAACTTATACTGAAGGGACGATTATTCATTTACTTTAACGAGTTCAAACAATCAAGTACTCGGCAATCTTTTCATATTTAGAGAGTCTGAAAAGGGTTTAAAAGAGGACTCCAATGTTTCGCTTTTTCGTGAATTTTTGAACGAGTCCGAAAAAGTGATAAAAGTATGCTCTTTGTTGAAAAAATATCAACCTTCCTGAAAAATCCAAATTCTGCACCAAAACTTGAAACATTACACATACCTGTTTAAGATGAGTAAAAATTCTTCAAAAATACCCTCTTTAAAGTGAAAAATAAATAAATTAATAATTCATCTATTCGAAAAAACTTATAAAAAGGACTTTTTCAACTTCATTTTTACCGTTCAAGTTCAGAGTGAAAATTAGAAGCTTTTGGGTAAAAAAGTTCCTGCGAAGATTCTAGAAAATCCATCTGACAAAATCGAGAACCGTTAGTCCCAGGTAATCCACGACCTCTTAATCTTGCATTTCATCCATTTACAACTCTTTTTAAGCTTTAGATTTTATTTTTAAAGGAGAAAAATAGTTTAAAAAACCGCCCGCGGGGGTCCGCAGGCAAAACACACAGGACCTGTGGACCTTGACCTTTTTCTGTGAAGAAAAAGGTCATGGGTCTGCACTTTTTCCACAGAGCGCATGCATTCCTAGGCACTGTGTAAAAAGGCAAAGTGCGGTCCCCGCGTGTTTAAATTTCAAAATTAAATTTCTCATTTCTCGCCCAAAAATTTCCAAATTAGATTGTTCTAATCTATCATTTTATGTATTGTAGGATTGACAAGATGTTGATTTGGAGAGAACGCGAACATGAGGAAGTGGATGAAGCCACAATGCTCCGTTTTCCCACAATGCAAGCATTAAGAGCATGCGGTTTGTATAAATTTTGGGCCATCCAAGGCATGAGAGCACAATTAGAGCTCCTGACATGGCTGGTAAACAGGTGGAACATGCAGGACCAGTGTTTCATTGTTGGCGGCCACCGACTCGAAATCGAGCTGGAGGACATTTATTTTCTGACTGGTTTGTCCAAGAGGGGCAAACAACCCTCCTTGTTTGGGACTAGGCCAGGCGGCCAGACTGTCGCTAGTCTTCGGCAAGAATTCTGTAATGATGAAGCAGACCCCAGGGAAAAAAGGATTGATATAAAAACTATCATCTGTCCCGAGCTGAAAGTTATTGCATTTACTGTTACCAGACTATGCGGGAGCGCAGCATTGCATGTAGCTACCGGTTCTCAAATGCGCATTACTGTGGACTGTTTTCGTGGCACCATTTTCAACAGGTGTGACGCTGTGTTGGCTAATATAAAAGGCCAACTAACTAGAGTGAAAAATGGGAAACTGAATAAATTTGGATATGGATCCATCGTTGTCTCCTTTTCTTTAGAGAGGATTCCTATGCTAGCTCCACAGAGTATCCTTGTTGATGCCAGTCGACTTAGAGAACCTAGGATGGTTCGTTGGTCAGCACTGATGGCCCGTCACGGTATTGAGGGCGTTGAGATTGTTCAATTTCCTTCTTCATATTTTCATTGGTTGGATCGCCAAATTTTTGTCATAGAGGAATTTCCATACGTCGGGATAGATTTTTGTGGCGCCCGAGAGATGATTCTCCCGGCAGGGGAACAGTGGGATGACTCAGGTAAAAAATCTTTCTTCAACGATTTCTAATTTCTAATTTTTTTATTTATTTTTGATTATCTTGTCAAATAATAACCAAATTTTTTTTAATACAGATGTGGGCCCATGGCAACCAGCCCATCTCCAACCTTATGAAAGAAGACAACCAGTTGCAGCCGCAGCAGCTCTAGCAGGCCAATCAGTAGAAATCTTGACTGATTTAGAGCATCATCTAGAGCGTTTGACTCTAGATATTCCGGAGACAGACATAGATGACATTCCACTCAGATTGTAGAGATACATGATTGGTGTTCCGTGACCTTTTAGGAGGTTCCTGTGCAAGGTGGCTCGGGCAGTGGTTTCTTATCATGATCACCATTAGTGATGGGATGATCGTGTTGTAGACTCATATTTTTGACTTTTTGTGTTATCATTTCCCGATCATAAGGTGTTTCCAACCTATGATCGAAGACGATGTATATTCTTTGAAAACACTTCTATCTTATGATATATCACTATTTACGAGCTATCCGTATACATGTTATGAATGTTATTTGTTTTATTGTTTTGATCACTGCAAATGTCGATTTATCATACTAGAAGCAACTGTGTCTGCTAATGTATTTAAATGTCTTGGAATATGTTGTTATTCAATGTATTCAAATTCACGTTCCAAGAGACGAACTCTTAAAAATAACCGTAACAACACTGGATTTCTAATGGCATAAACCCTGTTAAGCTGTAATACAACTAGTTCAAAATCCATCCTCACAATCAAACTCCGAATCCCAAATGATATGGACTCAAATAATAACTCAATTACTACACTATACTCGGCAATGTTATTCATTGTTTGACCGAGGCTTACCCCAAGCATGGAAACTAACTCGTCAGAGGGTGAATAGATAACCCAAGCTATAGAAGAAATGTTCCGTGTACTACGACAAGCACCATCAGCAAAAACAATGTAGGTTTGAAGAGACATTGACATCTGCAATATCAAGAGTAAAACTCAGATAAGCAGGAATAGTGATAAAAACACACTTCTAAACTAGGCACACCTTTCTAATCTAAGACACACCTACAGTAAAGAAATCTAACCTAAAAAATAAAAGATCTCCACACCAAGTTTAAGCATAGTATCGCTTCAGATATAACCCATTTCTCGGCTTATCTAAAGGGATACCATCAAAATTTATCAGCTCATAGGCCCCTTTTGCTAGCTTTCACTTAACAATGAAAGGACCATGCCACATGGGCACGAATTTCCCAACTCCTAGCTTATTGTTGGCTTGATCATAAACTAATACTAGGTCTCCTTCTGAAAAATTTCGAGGGGTAACACTTCTATCATACTGAGCTTTTACTCTTTTGACATGAGCCTCGTTTGCTATTGCAGCATTTCTCCGATTTTCATCCAATTGAGCCAAGTACAATAAACGTTTCTCCTCTTCAGACATAGCTAGGAGTAACTCTATGGCTAATTTCAAAGGTGGAATTTCGCATTCAATCGGAAACACAACTTCCAAACTGTAAACGAGTTGAAAGGGAGTGAAACCAGTTGATGTTTTGACTGAGGTTCGATATGCCCAGAGTGCTGAAAATAGCATGGAATGCCAATTCGTCTTGTGAATACCAATAATTCGTCTAATCATGGTGACTAAAACTTTATTTATGGATTCGAACAAACCATTGGCTTGCGGATAATATGGAGTGGAACTATCATGGCGCAGGCCAAGCTGTTCTATCAGCTCAGTCATCATGACATTCCGAAAATGGCTTCCATGATCAGTAATAATGGCTTGAGGAACACTGAACCTAGCAATTATGTGATTAAATACGAAAGTTGCAGCAGTCTTGCCGTCAGCCGAAAATGTAGGCATCGCCTTGGCCCACTTAGTAAAATAATCTAATGCTAAGATAATATATGCATGCCCCACGGTCGAGTGAGGGTTACATGTAATAAAATCTATACCCCATTTTGTGAAAGGACCAACAACAATTATGGGATGAAGAGGAGCGGGTGGTGCACGCATCTTACGATCAAAAAGTTGACAATTGTGGCATTTCTAGACTGCATAAATACAATCTTTGAATAATGATGGCCAAAAATAACTAGCGCGCAATATCTTTTGGGTTGTGGCATACCCCGACATATGACCACCACATTCTCCAGAATGGCAGTCATTTAAAACCTTTTCAGCTTCTTCATGAACAAGACAACGTCGGAAAACAGAATCTGCTCCATGACGATAAAGTGTATCACCAATAATATTATACTGTTGGGATTGAAAACGTATTTTTCGTCGCTGAGATCGTGAGATTTCAGGCCGAAAATATTGGGTTTGGAGATAAACAATAATATCTCCATACCATGGATCAAGAGTACTGATAAGAAACAGAGATTCTTCCACAATGGGCTCTTCTGCCACAGTTTCAATATCAGTAGAGGGAAAATCACACATTAGTTCGGCAAATACCAAAGATTTCTTGGCCTTGGATTTCTCAAAATCCAAGTCAAATTCCTGTAGGATGACTATCCATTTGGAATACTTGCCCCCTAGCAATTGTTTGGTTAAAATATACATCATAGGGTTGCAATTAGAAATTACCGTGGTTTTACGTAACAAAATGTAATGTCTAAATCGTTGGACAACTTGAACAGTTGCCAAAGCCAATTTTTCCACAGGTGTATACTTAATCTCAGTTGGATGCAGATTTCGACTAAGATAGTAAATCACATGTTCACTATGAGATTCGTCTTCCTGAACTAACACCATCCCAATGGTGGAATGAGAAGCGGCGAGATATAAAATGTAATCCTCGTTGTAGTTGGGAGGATGCAATAACGGTGCATGGGTTAACGCGTGTTTAAGTGCATCAAAAGATCGATCAGTGACCTCATCCCAAAAGAATGAAATGTTCTGTTTCAGCAACCGGGTAAAACATTTTGTAAGCTCGGCGTAGTTAGGAATGAACTAATGTAAAAAATTTTCTTTCCCCTGCAAACTCTGGAGTTGGCGTAACGTCGAAGGAGGAGGTAATTTAACAATAGCTTCAACCTTCGACGGATCGACGCGAATGCCTGCTTTCGAGACAACAAATCCCAGTAAACGACCTGACTCTACACAAAAACACATTTGTGTGGATTCAGCCTAATTTTGTAATGCCGACACCTCATAAATATAGCTCGTAAGTGTGTGAGATGGTCGACCCTACGTAATGAATGAGCAGGTAAATCATCAAGATATGGCTGCACAATGTGCTTAATGTCATGAAACGCATAGGACATTGCCCTTTGAAAAGTTGCTCCAGCATTCTTCAATCCAAAGGGTAGCTTGTGATAAGCAAACGCCCCCCACGGACAAATAAAAGCTATTTTTGGTTAATCAGCAGGGAGTATGTTTATTTGATTATACCCGGAAAAGCCATCCATAAAGGAAAACATTTCGCTACTAGCACAATCATCAAGTATTTGATCGATATAGGGAGTTGGATAATTGTCTTTGGGACAAGCTCGATTAATATCCCTATAGTCGATACATACTCGTATCGTTCCTTGTTTTTTAGTTACAGGAACAGTATTAGATACCCAATCCGTTAAAGGAATTGGATAAATAAAATTTGCACGAAGTAATTTTTCAACTTCTGCTTTGATAGCAGCAGCTTTTCTAGGATGTATTTGACGTAAACATTGACAAACAGGTTTGGCATCTGGGTAAGTATTTATTTCATGTACGACGATTGACGGATCAATCCCTGGCATTTCTTCATAGGACCAGGCAAACACATCTTGGAACTCTTGAAATAGGGCTTTATAAGTTTGAATTTCATCATCAGTACAGCAAGCACCTATATGAATGTTTTCAATTATTCTAGGTTTCGCTGAAATGTCAATTGGAATCGTTTGAGAGATATTTTCCAAATTTAACTCAGAATCAAGATTTTTCAACAGATTCTGCAGTTCCTTGACATATTCAACAGTAAAAATTGAATCGAAATAATTTTCAAAATGATCTAGTTCAGGTAAGAATGAAGATCGGTGATGTAGATCTTCCCATGGTAAATCGTTAATAGACAAAAACTCACGAATTTGCTCATCAGTATGAACAAGTTCAGGAAATTCCATTGTGGCTGAACCAGATATTGAAAGTGATTCTTCATGGATCCCATTCATTGGATCAATTTTGGTTGAAGAGGGGTCGGAAAATGACTGTACAGCCTGATATGCAAGTTCAAATGGACTCAAAGGGATCATGCCATCAATTGAATCTAACTCGGATTCAGAAGGTACGATCCAAGGATCATAAAACATAACAGAGTCTAACGAAATCATATGAATAGTTGCAACAGAAGGCGATACATTAGGAGGAGAAATGGAAAAAGTTCCTAGCAAACCAGAATCTTTATTCAAACCTACCCGAACATCCTTGTAAGGGATAGCTTTTTTACCAACGTGCTGGATTGTTTCTGTAGAGGCTAGATCGGAAGTAAAATAAGTTAACTGATCTATTGTAACGATCTTTCCTTCATATGGAAATTTTATGAGTCGAAAGACCGAAGAAACAACAACAGTCATAGCACAAGACCAACTACGACCCAGAAGAAGGTTGTAATCTAGAGGGGCATCAACCACTTCCACATCTAGATTTACGATTTTCCCTTCGACCCCTATGGGTAAATCCTGCAAAATACCAAAAGGGTGGAAACCTTGACCATCGAAAGCCTTAAGAATCGTCGGAGATTGGTTCAGTGTAGGAGAACCAAGTGATTTCCAACACTGAATCGACATAACAGACAATAGTCTTCATCAACCACAACGGTAAATCGTACTGTTTTAGATTATTCACCGGAATCGAAGTCATCAGTGGAGGTAACAGGTGTACTGTTTTCGAGATCAGTATTATGTATTTAGAACTCAATATCAATACCCAGGCAAAGAAATTTTACAATGGCTGGCATGACAGGCAAACACTCTGGGCTTATACTGTCTGCTGAGAAATAGCTAAGTCTTCAACAATGTTAGAATTCGAAAGCAGCTCTCGCATGCGGATTGAAAGTCGTATTTACGAAGAACACCTTTAAAGGGTGTGCGGGGTTTGATTATTAAGTCTGGATTTGGTTTCTCGATCTGTAGCAGACCAGAAACAGGAGGAGGTGTAGTTTATGTATTTGCATTAGAAGATCCTGCTTCTTTATCATCAACAGGATTCTTAGTACCATAATATTTCGATCGCGTCGCAATCCTTACATGAGACATCATCAAAATGGGCTCTTCTGAAGCAATTGAGGTAGAACCAACCATTTTACTATCTTGAGTCGGAAAGGGATCCTTCAAGACAACAGGTTGTGAACCTTTGACAAATTTTGCAACCTCGGCCCGATGTGGGCATTCTGTTAAAGGACACACATGGTGTGGGGAAAGATAAACACACACACACAATAAGAGACTCAACACACAATGAAAGATAAGCGTGAGGCTTTCTTATTTTTCCATTATACATGATGTACATTTATACTACAATGGTGTGACTCTTGCTTTCATATTCCAAGGTCACTTGGACTACATTGTGACTTTTCGCATTCCACACCTACCCATGTAGGATTAGGTGTTCCAACATCCCCCTTAATCCGAAGAGGTATGTGTGAGTCCAAGAAAAGAGTTGTAATACAAATCTGCAAAGTATACATGGTAGCACTTGGGCTGAATCAACTCTCTGAAATGTTGGAAAAAAGAGGTGGTTTAAGGATGACCACCAACACTGGAACGCAATACTAACTCATAGCTCCCCTAACTTTTCCTAACTGCAAGAAGTCATGCTTCTACAGGAGGAATACCTCATAAAAAGGGAGACCTTCAACCTAAAAGAAGGGAGGTCTACTACCTGTGGTGGTCTTAGGTTGTCCACCAACCAAAGATGATGGTTTTAGGTTATCCACCAACCGAAAATGATGGTTTTAGGTTATCCACCAGCCAAAGATGATGGTTTTAGGTTATCCACGAACCGAAGGTATGCTCATGGGCATCCATATCTCTGGCTACATCTCTGAATCTAGAATGACGAATTGTGGCTCAGGCTCGCTTGAACTGCTGGCTACAACTCTGAACATGGAATGAGAGATTGTGGCTCAGGCTCACTTGATCTGACGTCAAATCTTGTACATGACCACCATTTTCCCCCCTGTCAGGGACAAGGTGAGATGATGGTGAAAACTCAATTGCAAGTTTGCTCAATATCCGTGAACAAGTTCAAACATGTGTCGTAAACATCTTATTGGCTGCTGATGCCCATTGCCAAGAAGCGATCCATCCAAGATGAATCTTGGTTCTTGCAGGAGGCTTGTTTTTGAAGCATCTTTGTGAAGAATGAGTGTTCCGACCACATTTCTTGCATGGATGAAGATCAAAACAGTGATCTTTCATATGGCCAACTCGATCACAATGTTGGCATTTTACAATCTGATGTTGTTGTTGTGGAGCAGGATCTAAAACAGCTGCAGGTGAACTGTCATACATGAATCCAACACTCTGAAATTTGATGGGCTTTGTGTAGTCTAGAATATGAAAGGACACATCCTTGTCATATCCAAGACCAGTTCTGTGCTTGTTGTGGACAAGCTCTTCCCAAGGTCTGATGATGGGCTTGAGAAGTGCAGGTTGAACTGCTGCATCTACATGTAAATCTGCTCTAGTACAAGGAAGTGAATGAGGATCAACTGCAACTTGATTGACTTGCTGCTGATGGGAGTCCTTCTCAATCTTCTGAACAGAAACAGGTTCAGAATGGTGACTCTTTTCTTTTAATTCATCTTGCTGGAGCTCTAACTTAGGCTACAAAAATTCAATCTTTTCTTGTGCATCTTGCAAACAAGTTTGAATATTTTTTAGACTAGCTTTGTCAATCATAACTGTATTGTCAACACTAGAATGTATTAGAGTATTCAGCAACTCTAATATTACATAAAGTTTTCCCATTTTCTGATCACAACTATGAGCTCACTCAATGTCACTACAATATGCTTTGTAAATGTGCACCAAAAAACCAATGTGCAAAGGATATATTAACAATCCAGACTCATATCACTCAACATATATATGAGCCTACTAGTGAGAGACTACACCACAAAATTGCATACTACTACTTTTTATCTTTGAAAGGAAATAAACCTTTTGGATGGCCACTTATGAAATTTAGACAGTGAGCTACAACCCAATAAAATACTCAGCCCAAAATCATCTTGGTACTATTCAATCACATTTTTCTCACGGTGAAAAAAACCATTTTTCTTCATCTACTTTTTTTCCAGAAGATCTCCGCTTCATCTACTTATATCACATTGGAAAATTTGGGTGCTCATTTTTTTGTGGAACACTTAAATTCCTGCACATTTCTAATTTTTCTCAAATCATCTTCACTGGACTGCAAGTATATGAATTGGCTCTTCATTAATATCCAAGGTATGCTTCCCTTCTATTGTAACAGTTCTCCAAGTCTGAAAGATACCCAAATTCCACTGTGTTGTCCGAACTTTTCTTCGGTGCACAAAAAAATCTTAATTCAATCGCCCAGGTGCTGCTGGCTGGGACCATATGAATTCCCGAGCTTTCTAAAACTGGAGAAAGACCCCGACAGGCTCGTAAGTATATGGCAAGAAGCTTCAGAGCATCACTGCTTTCACCATCACCGTTTAGCCTACGAGAGTATAGTTAAAAACCTGGCCATGGCTAACCGCCCGGACGTCATGGAAGAAATCCTGGAGCATGAGAAGAAGTTGAGCGGAAGCCACCTGTATAACGAGGGTTTCATTGTTCAGATCATCACTCTTTATGGCCGAGCTAGGATGCCCAATCAAGCCGTGAAGACTTTTCGGCAATGCCCGGACTTCGACTGCGGACACTCCGTGAAATGCTTCAATGCGCTTTCCGCTCTCAAAGAGTGGCCCTCCATATACAACGTATGCAACAACACACAACAGCATGCAAACCATGGTTCCTCTCTCACCCCACCAAACATGGCCATGCAAAGGCAAATCTTCTATGATAATCATCCATTACACAACCAAACTTCAACACAGGGTTTACTCGCAGAGATGTAGAAAACGAACCAACGTATTCAGTCAAAGATTGACTCACAAATCCATGCAGTCATCGCAGAGATAATTAAACAACGCATTGAATGCAGAGGATTCTCTATCCAAATGCATAGATTTGTGAGAGAACATAGAACACGAAACTAACGGGGAATGAGTAGGGCGAGAGGTGCCAATAGGTGCCGCAATGCATTAACACTGCGCGCAACCGGTGAGAGGATTGATGCGAGAATTTGAGAATAAGCGCTGTGAGAATAAAACCTCATTCAATTTAATGACATATAATGTGAAGCGACATAAGGCTTGTCATCAAGCAACGGAATTTAATGTCACAATGAAAATGGTTTTACCGTAGGCAGGTAATTGCAGAGGTGTATAGAAATAATGAAGATAAGCATTATATGCTATGGCAAATTTGAAAATACAGACCCGCAGGAGAGGAGTTACAACACAAAACTAATTTAGGAGCTGGGAATTTCAGTTATTCAAAATAGGCATAGCATCTAAAAAAGCTGACATTCTTGGCAAGATCGACAAAAACTGTGCTACGATACATAACACCATGTGGTGTGGGGAAAGATAAACACACACACACAAGAAACTCAACACAATGAAGGATAAGAGTGCAGCTCACTTATTTTCCATTATACAAAGATGTACATTTATAGTACAATGGTGTGACTCTTGGTTTCATATTCCAAGGTCACTTGGACTCCATTGTGACTTTTTGCATTCCACACCTACCCATGTAGGATTAGGTGTTCCAACACATTCCTTAGTAAAATGATCTTCGTCACAAATGTAACAAGGATACCGTGGTTTACGTTTTTCGTCATTGGATTCATTTTTATCAGTTTTTTCTTTCGAATTCTTTTTTTATTTTATTCTTCCCTTTCTTTTTACTACCAGATTTAGATTTAGCTGTAGATGTCTCCACAACATGAATATCGGCAGAAACTTCGGGGGAAGATTCTCCTTTCGGGGAATCAGGTAGAGTTATAATTGGAGAAGATTTCTTCTTACTTTTAGTATTGACTGTACCAATCATACCGTCAGCGGCATGAGACCCTGAAGGAGTAGCAGCTATTTGACCTTGTTTTAGAAGGTCTGGGATTTTTTCATGTAAAGTACCTGACTACGTGTAAACGAGGTCAAGGTACTAAGCTTGAGAAATTACTTGCTCTTCAGTAACAACACCAGACTTAGCTACATCTTCAATAATCTTGGGTAACAATGATTTAACAAACCATTCCGCCAAAATTTGATCTGGAATATAAACTTTCACCAAACGTCTCCTACGTCGCCATTCATGAATATGATCAGAAATATACGTAGACGTGGATTGTTTCAGTGAAGTTAATAATTCCGTGCCATTGTCGTATCTGACCGGCAACTGAAAATGAGTCAAGAAGGCAGTTGCTAACTGACTGAAATTATGAAACGAGCCTCGTGGTAACTCAATGTACCATTTGGCTGCAAGACCAATAAGAGTTCTTTGGAAAATACGTAAGAAAATCAAATCATCAATGATTGAATTAGACACACACCAAAGGTGATAAGTCATGATGTGATTTTATGGATCCTCTCCTGGCTTACCTTCGAATTTTGGTATATCACTGGGCAACTTATGCGGCATTGGCGGCCAATACTGATAATAGAAAATTGGATCATTTGTAAGGCACGTCAAATCAGGTAAATCCAAAGTTGTGATAAATGGTAACTGACGGTTAGGGTCACGAAAACCTTGAGTAGCCAAAGCAGTTCCAGGAGGTGGATACCCAGGGTAACTGGGAATCGGATTAGCATTAGGAATTGTATAACCTCTTGGAAAACCAGGATTAATCGTACCGAACTGGGGTTGTTGAGGCTGTTGATAAGTATAGCCAGGGTACGGTTGATACTGATAGTTTGGATTTTGTGTATAGGGACCGAATTGCGGCTGTCCCTGGTACGGTTGATACGTGAATTGCGGTTGACTTGTTACAACTGTACTTGTACTGGCTTGTCCCGTAGGAATCTGAACCGAAGTCTGAACCGAAGATCCTGGCTGGGGTACAGAGACTTGAGGGATTTGCACGGAGGCAGGGATAGACGACCTCAGGATTACAAATACTCCAGACGCAGGTGTTACAGGTTGAACAGACGTAGCAGCTGTTGCAGCAGTTTGAGGCGGAGTCTTAGGCAAACTAGGACCGGCTTGCTGAACAGGACCAGGTGCAGAAGTTTGAATAGTAGGCTGGACAGGTTGCTGAGTTGGACTAGTAATTAAAGGTTGTCTAGGTTGATAAGGCAACTGCACATTAGGCTGCATAGGTTGTTGATATTGGGACGGATCCCACACCATATTCATTCCGGGGTATTGCCCCGCAGAAGGCTGAACGTAAGGACCATAACCTGTTTGAACGTAGGGTTGATAAGTGAGTGGTACATTTCTGGTCCTTGAATAGACGACTGACCAGAAGGCTGTTGGAAACCTTGAATTGGGTACTGACCTTGAGGTTGATAACCCTGAGGCACGTACTGAAGTTGGGGTTGATAAGGACCCTGAGGAGCATATTGAGTTTGGGGTTGACCTTGGGGCATGTACTGTCCTGAAGGTCGATACCCTTGAGGAGTGTATTTTCCTTGGGGTTGTCCCCCAAAATAATATGATTCCACAGTTTGTGCTGGGAAAAAGTTACCTTGAGGTTTCCCTCCAGGCGGTAACTAACTTCCTGAAGGTTTCCCCCCAGGCGGTAACTGACTACCTGAAGGTTGCCCCCCAGGCGGCAACTAACTACCTAAAGGTTGCCCCCCAGGCGGTAACGGATTTCCCTATGTTGGCCCCCCAGGCGGTAACTGACTTCCTTGAGGTTGAGGATTCGGAACATTACCAGACATCATATAAATTTGCGCTGCGTTCAACGTTTCAGTTTTAACACCACTATTACCAGATGAAAACACTTGTTCAATTGGTTGAGGAGCTGCTCCCGAGAAAGTACCAGACAAAGCCTGATATCCCGAAGGAACAGAAGGACCACCATGTAAAAATGATTTTGGTGTTTGAGAAAACACGGATGACTCTCCGGCCATAATGGATGGCGGATAGTAACCTCTGGGTGTAGGATGAAATGGAACTCGAGGTGGAGAAAAAGCAAGACCCGGATTCTCTAAAAAGTTTGTTAAAGATAGATACCAAGCACTAGTTCGAATAGGGCTGTAGAAAATAGATTCACGCTCCCTAAGATTTAAGGATTGAGGGGAGTCGGGAAGAGATATATCTTCGTCTGGATTAGTAAGTTCTTCAATGGAAATAAGACCAGCTGGAAGATCGTCAGTGACAATATTTCTTACCCTAGGTGAGCCAAGATCACTAGAAGTTAGTGAAATAAATCCTGAGGATGGTTCCACAACAGAAGGTTCAGTTTCAGGTTCAGAGATTTCAGGTTTGTCGGCCAATTCACTGGAAGGAGGAATACTACCAGTAACTTCAGAAACTGAAATCGGTTCTTGAATGTATTCTGTTGTAGGTATTTGATGATCAGGATGGAAAACTATGGATGAACTTCCAATTTCTGTTGATCTAATCCTACCACTACTGGATGATACCAGAGCACGAAGCCCTTCAAGCTGACTTGGTGAATATTTAGGGGGTTTCCCTTGTAGTCTCCAGGATTGTCTTGGCAATTCCGCCACGATTAAATATTAACTAATCACACGCAAACAAAGAAAATTTCAATGAAAACACCTAAAGTCTCTAAAGAAATAAACAGCTGAATCACACGCTTAAAAAGCTAAGAGATCAAACCACACACAAACAGTAACTTTCTGTACTAAAAACACTAGTTGGTGATGAAATCCAACTTAGTAGAAATTTAACACAGAAAGGGTGGTTGGAACAGTTACCCCGACAACCTGCTTAATGAAACAGACTGGCACAAGTTTCCTCACAAAACCATCTCGTGTGAAGAGAACCCCCCAAAGAGTCCAAGTGAGTCTCGTCGACGTCTGCTCCAGGTACAATGAGATCTTTCCTTCACCGTCACCTTAGGAAATAATCTTAAGATAATGGACGCTAAGGTTACCAACAGTAACAAATATAACTGGGGGAACAGTCTACGATCCGATTTCACGCGCAAGGGCAGAGTATCAAGCTCAATCCCCTTGAAGGCTCCTCGACATGGTTAATCCGAGGTTTACCGACAAGTGACCCCAGGCTCCTCGACAATGGTTAATCCGAGGTTTACCGTTGTAATACGCGCAAAATCTTCTATCTTCCCCAATGAAACATAATTTATTGTCTCAAAGGTTCGGATATGATCTTGTGATTGACTTCTTTAAGAGAAGCTTCCCATATTATACAAATTACAATTGGATTTATCTCCTACCGCAAGATTTGTCTACTTGTTTGTTTTTACTACCTTGGAGAGTTAACTACTCCCTACTCCAAGATACTAGCCTAAGCTATGTTGGTGATAAGAGCCCTAGAAAATAAAAATATTACTAGATGAATTTTAATTAAGCGTTACTTTTAAGAGTTGTTTCTTAAGTCAATGGGTGCGGAAATGAAACTCTGATGGTGTGAAATGACTCGATTTCCAAAGACACTAAAAATGCATCTAAAAATGATAATCAGATTGTTTTCTTTCAATGAAATTCTAATTAAGGAAAAGTTAGAGAATGCAATTCTTTTAATAAACAATTCCTTTTTTAAACATAAAGAACAATTGAAAGAAACTATTTTTGTCTTTTCCAACAAATGATCAAAGCTCACAATAAAAATCCTTTCACTTTCCAAAAACTTGAAGCTACAAAACAATTTTCCTTCAAAAGAAATCTACAAATTTTAAAAGCACTCAAAACTACAAAACTAATTTCGAGATCTACAAAGTTTAATAGCACTCAAAACTACAAACTTTAATAATCTAAATGAATAAAAGCTTTAAGATTTTTTTGAAGAATGTTTTTACTTAGTTGTTCAGCAAAGTAAGGATCTATTCGTCCAGAATAAAAAACAGATCGAAAACACTCAATTATGTTTTTATTAAAAATGAATTTCAAAAACCAATAACAAAGTTTCTTTTCGAAGATTTGCAAAGAAACAGGTAACTCTATTTCTCAATAAAGGATGATTTCACAATCAGGTCAGATCCAGCAAAAAGACCAAAAATACCAAGGTAATCTGAGGGACTTCAAAGTGTCTGCTTCAAATCGCTACAAAGACCAAGTGAAATGCAATCCAAAACGCAAAACTTCTAGAAAATCATAAAAACACCAATACTGCTGAGATTTATTAACAAAAAGCTTTTGACAGAAACAATCATCAATCTGGGCAGAAAACAAAAACTGAAAATCAAAATCAAGATAAACTAAAGAAAGAAATATGAAGTTTTTCAAAACTTTAACAGAGTCCGCAGGCTCCAGGACATCACAGGTGCGGTCCCGCACTGTTTACACAGGAAAAGTGCGAAACTGCCCACACTGTGAAAACAAGGCAAAGTGCGGTGCCAGGAAAAACTAGAGAAAAACTTAAAGGATTTCAAAATTTTTAAAAACAGAGAAAACCTAAGCTACCCAGGCAAATGTTTATCAATTAAAAACCAGGAAAACATTTCCTCAAGTCAAAATAAAAGAGAACCAAAAACAACAAGTTCTTTCCCCAGCGGAGTCGCCAATTTGTTGTGTGCATTAATCCGTCTTGCGGACAAGACCGATCTCCCTAGTACTAAAAGTACCTAGCAACAAACAGCCAAATAGACTAATCTTTCTCTAAGCATAAATGATCTATGAAAAGCTCTAGATAGGTGTAAAAGACTTACCGTTTGTCCAGTGCTTGTTTGAAGTTGTTGTTATCCCTCGCGCGCTTGAAGGAGTTTTCCTCTTAAACCTGCAGTCACAAACAAGAAAAATATTACATAGCACCTGTATAGAAATCATCATAAACCATGCTTATCATAGTGATCAAGGAATCTATGAAATAAACCATGACTGAAAGCTTATTGAGAAAAATGAGTATATTTGTATTAATTTCAAAAGAAGAAAATCTTTACAACTTGAGCCTTGATGTTGCACAAGACTTTCCAGGGTTCGAAGCAGGAGTCTCCTTTAATTTGATAAGCTCTGCACTCCTCCAACCAAGACAAATAGAGGTATGCAATCTCTCCTCACAAAATTCTTAGTTAACTGAGTCTAAATCTCAACATCACTTAACTTCAAATATTCTAAAAGCTTGAACTCCCCTTGAGGCTACCCAATGCCTCTTTTTATAGTGGAAAAGAGGAGGTTTTCTGTTCCAAGTATGAAGGGATAAAATCCTCCTTTAAAGGGATAAGCTCCTCACATCAAGGGGTTAGATCCATAAGGTAAGGGATTCATGCACCTCACAAGAGCGGTTCTGCCACCGCAAAATCCATTCTAGAAGCTTCCAGAATTTACTTTAATTGAGATTTTTGGGATTTTACTTGCGCCTTTTTAATCTTATAGGGGTCCGCACCTATAAAAAAGATAAAGTGCATTCAGGAACACAGGAAAGCTGAAAATTGGGTGCGGGACCGCAGGCAAGATAGCCGGAAAGTACGATACCAAAGTTTAGGAGACTTTTAGGAACTTTTTCTGATTTTCAAGGCTTGACATGAGGAACTGATATGTTAGACTTGCAAAAGGGAGAGTTATGAGTAATAATGAGCTCATACACATGGCAGAATGTCAGGATGACAATTTTCAGTGTAACACTCTGATGGATTGGGTGTAGTCCAAAGAACCTTCAATTCAGATACTTGGATGGGAATTTCTCCATAAAACAAATTATTGGAGAAACTAAGCACTTGCAAATCCTTGAATTTCCAGATCCATTCTGGAAGAAACCCTGTCAACTGGTTATGTTCCAATGATAACAAGTGCAAACTCTGTATGCCCTTCCAACTTGTAGGTATTGTACCAATTAAACGATTGTGGGAGGGAGCTAGAATGTATCCAGAAAGAAAGACTCGTACGGGTAGCTCTTATCCGCCCCTTTTCTCATTGGTTGTATCGATCTTCGCCCTGTATCGGTCTTGGCATGCTTCTTCCACATTTTGCGAATAGAATCAGCTTTCTAAGGCATGATAATCCTTTTGCGTCTTTCAATTATAGGCTCCTGCTCGGTCCAATAGATAGCCAGGTCTCGCAATACATCATGTTGAATTAAGTAAAGCTCACCACTGCAGCCATAAGGATTCGCCAGGGTACCTTTTTGATTGTTCACCAAAGTCACAAGATTTCGACTCGCAAGTTCTATTAAGATTGTGTAAGCAGCTGTCCATTTCAACTTATGAACATAAACACCCAAGTATAACAATGGATCAGCAGATATTTTTCTAGACTCTGGAAATATTCCCATGTCCAGAAAGCATTCTCGGACTTCTTCTTCCAAGATATCTATGCTTGTTTCCATTCATTTCAGAACTTCTATTTCGTGATATTCAGATATTGCTTGTCCTTGAGAAAGTTTGTCCTTGGAAGTTATCCATGATACGGGTGGCTGACCATGGAGAGACCTTCCAATCACCTTAAGAGAAAGCGGTAATCCTTTGCATTATGCTATTACCTCTTTGACTAGGTTGTAATCTGCTATTTGTGGAATGGACTTTCGATCAAATGCTGAAAAGCAGAAAAGGGACATGACATCTTTCTCTCTCAAACACGGCAAATCATACCGGTAATCAGATTTAACAACATTGTTGTTTCTAGTTGTAACAAGAGTTTTAAGCCCTTTTCCTTCAAACAAAAGCTTTTCAAGATGATCAATTTCCCAAACATCATCTAACACCACCAAAGTTGGTCGAGGTTCCATTTGGCGAAGCCTTTGTTGCAGCTGTTGATGTGCATCTTCAACGTCATGAAATTCAGGTCTTTTCTCGCGAACAATCTTGTCCCACATTCTCTCAAGAAGTCCCTTAAGGTTCGATGATTGCAAAACTATTTCAAAATCTATCATCTCCTTAAAATGACCTTTGACTTCATTATCATAGCAGAGGGCTAATGCCACAGTAGTCTTTCCACTGCCCCCCATGCCTATTAATCCAAGCAGTGGAGCATCATTGCGCAAGAGACGTTTTTTCAGCTCATACACCAAACCCTTCAAACCAACTCTAAAATCTGGCAATTCTGGGACGCTCGATTGGGAAGCCCTTTTACCAATTTCCAATTGATACATCTAATCTGCGATAAAATTAAGGTCAGATACTTCCCTTATTGCATCAATTTTGTGCCCAATCCCTTCAAGTTTATCCTCCATTTTGAGGTCAATATTCTCAAGTTTATGCTCTATTATGTGCCCAATAGTCACAAGTTGATCTTGCTGTACTCTCAGAATATGCAATTCAGAACAGATATGTGCCCAACCTTTCGTCTGAGTGAGATTGACAATTTAAAAATCCAAGCCTTGAATTTTATTTGCATACTTATAGCTCCTGAAGATATTCAAATGACTTACCTTGGAACAGGCCTTAACCAACCTCTTACCCTCTTGCAGCTTCTGATATAGTTCGTTGAGAAGCTTCTGGCTAGGTTGAGACAACTCTACACTACTCGTAAAGTTGTCAAGTAACATAGGTGTGATTCCTTCCAGGGATTTTTGGAGGCGTTTGCAATTCTCCTTGCAGGAAAAACTCTTCTTCAACACATCTTTAATGATCCCCAGCAGCTCAGATGGTACAGTGCCCGCAAGTGATTGGATCACCAAACCCTCCGCCATTCTGATCAATAGATTGTTTTCAAAGACACTCAGAACTCAATATAGAAACTCAATGACTGAAATCTTTATTTGAGTTTTCCACTGATATGGAATGCCACTATAAGAAGATGGATATCAGAGAAACCATGAAAGGAATCTTCATGTGGAGTAGGCAGGAGCATAGCATATGCCACAGCACAAACTTTGCTTCCCGGAAGGAGATTAGCAAAAGAATCCAGAAATTCACAAAGTAGTTGCTTCCCAGAAGGAGATTAGCAAAAGAATCCTAAAATTCACAAAGTAGTTGCTGCTGCAAAAACCCATTCAACGTAGATGGTATGCTTAATTATATAGCCATGGCAGAGGCTCATTTGGCATTTATAGGGTCTTCCATGGTTATATGTGCACGCACCCCTTTCTCCTCGTGGGTTTGACCATGGAACCTTGCAGGAGCCAAACTTCACCGGCAGTGGGTACCACTTCAACCACATCACAAAACCTGAAATATAACCCATTCATATGCCCATTCCACACTCTGCATGACATTGTGGAGTGAAATTCTACAATGGAGCTCTTTGGAAATTTTTCTCACATTTACAATTTCCAACATCCACCGACGATCAATCCTGGTTTAGTATTCAAACATGTGATCTCCAATAATCAAATCTATATGATTCAACATCAAAATTTAGCATATGTTGGGAATGATCATGTCCATGCAAGGTTTTCAGGCCACACCAAAGGGCTTTCGATCATTAATTGAAATATATAGCAAAACAAAAAACGACATGTTTCCATAATTCAAATTAAATTTCCAACGCAAGGTTAAAAACACATTTTCCAGTATTTATGCCGAAAATTGTACCGAAAACATTCACTTCAACTTAATATCCATGGTGATTGTCTCATCTTAATATGGTCACGCTTCTATATAGCTCAACGCAGATTTGGACTCTAAAATATTATTTCAGTTGAAACTCAACCCTCACAAGATAGAGAAACTCAGTTGGCTTCAGTTCTCTGTCTGTTCCTCCTGACCACTTCCAAGGCGATTCCATATCATAGGGATTGGAATCTCCTTCCAATTCTTTCACAAATTAATATTCATGGTCCAAACAAACCGATGCAAGAGTTGATTAGTTGGATTAAAATAGCCCATTCCATAATTTCATGTTAACCTTATGCCTCCAACGATTTACTGAAGTTCGGTGCCTTCTCTTAGTCAATTATACTCCTAAAACATTGACAATAGCTTCATTTTCCCAAAACCCTCTAGTGTGCACAAAAAAGAGATTCTTCAACTGGAAATGAATAGATAATTAAACTTTGACTCAGAGTAAATCGAATATAGAATAAATGCATGGTCTTCGTTATACATTAATTTATAGCAACATATATCCAACACAGTCTGTTATAGTAAATGCATGAACTCTTATTCATTAAACTAGTTTTGTGCATACACATGGTGAGAGGCATTCATTCTCTGTATGGCCCGATTTCCCATTTATTTGAATTCCATTTTATTTTCCCTTAATCTTAAATTGATCAAATACAACTTTAAAAAAAAGTAGCTCCGTGGTTCATTCCCTAAATCTCTTATGCTTTTCAGGGTAGAATTTATTTTTCCTTAAGGAAAAAATCATTCCTACCCATATGTTTTCTAAAAATATTGTATAATAATTAAAAGAAACAAACAATATTTACAAATAAGGAATTGAAATTAATTTTCAATGTTCAAAACCCTTTTGGAGCTTTTCTTCAGAATGCTTGATGGCTTTTGGAAGTTTTAGTGCTCCTGCATCAGACTCCCATGGTAGAAAAATTTCATGAACTCCTATTCATGTGTCATTAGTTCTTGAATCCTATAGGATCCAAAGCTTGTGTTGTAGTTGTCCATTCTTCCCTACATGTTATTTTCCTAGTGTTGATGTTATATTCACTTATCTAGGCTTCCAAATCCTATGTTGTTCTTTTCCACTTGCCTTGCTAATGAAAGGTCCTTAGTCAATTGTACTTTGTTGTTGGTTTTCATTTTCCTCTTGTTGTACCTTCTCCTGGTCATTCTCTTCATCAACATCCACAACTTGTCAATTTATTCATCTAACTTTGTCCTTGACTACTGAGATTAAATTTCATCTCTTTCTTGCTGATGCATATCTTCCTTGTGCATTAGAGTTTTAGAACTCTTAACAAACATTGGATTATACATTTGCTTCATTATTTTTTTCTCATGCCTTCGAATTTACTCCATAACCTTGGTTGGCCTCATGGATTTTAATCTCCATAACCTAGGATACCCAATTTACATATTTGAAACATCCCTCATTAAAAGTAAAATGTTTTGCATCACATTTCACTATTTTGGGGACATTGCAATTGTTTCACTTAAAATTTCATTGTCATGGAAGCATGGGGTTCGTGCCCCAAACCTTGGTGAGTGTTTCACTATGTAACACTGGGTTGTACTGAACATTGGATCAATGTTATGAGTGTTGATGATGCCTTGTAAGAGGGATTTGCCTATTATGGGGGGCTTAAAATATTGTGACAAGGATTTGTCACAAGTGGTGACATCCCCATAATCAAGATTCATTATAGGCGTTGATAGCCCTATATCAAGGATTTGTTACTTGGGTCGGCATGGTTGTAATAAGGAACTAGGGATGTCCCTATATCAATATCCCTATGGAACCCCATATCTTGCAAATGGCTGACTTCATCAAAGTAGGAGCATTTTCACACCCATTAAACGATTTGAGATGGCTGGGGTATTCTCCATATGGTACCAAAGCCTTCCAGGAGTGGCCACTAATATTTGGCAAGGATTTGTTTGTAACCATTTATGTTCTCTTGGTAATTTAATGCCCTCACTAACTACTTGTACAACAATATTTTCATGGTATTTAAACAAAACATTGGCCTGGACAACAACTTGACTTGCAAGTTCCATAGTAGGACAAATGACAAGAACAAGAATAGGCGACCTTTTATGACCTTGGAGGAATTGTGACTTCATTATCACCTCAATAGAAAAAAATATAAATGATATTGTCTTGCTGATGCAAGTTTTAACCTTGGCCTACACATCCTTGCCTTTGAGAATAGATGGAAGAGTTGCTTCTTGCACAATGGTCATATGCTCATATCCCACTATGTTGGCTGCCTTGAGTGTCAATGGTGAGATATTGTGCTAGTGAAATCTTGATTGGCTCAAATAATTAACATCCCCAGTAACCTTCACACTACTTGTTTTTGGATCTGTTTTTTCAATAGGACTCAACATTGGTTGCTTGTTCTCCACAAGCTTCACTGAATCAAATTCATCATATTCATCTTCAAACTTAGACTCATCTTCGTCATCAATGATCTTTATTGCTTGGATACAAGAGGATTTAGAGGCTCTTTTGTTCAACAAGTCACCTTCTCCTTGGCTGCCTCTTGCAGAGACCCCATTACCTCTACAAGCAACACCCCTTTTTCTAATCATTTTGATAATTTTTTTAGGGTTTTTGAGATTTTTTCTCACCAATGACCTCCAATTTTTGTAAAAATCATAAATAAAGAAAGTGATGAGATCCTAGGAGTTTAAACCTTAGTGTTTTCAAACATTTGGAACGGAACATATGACATGAATCATATGAAATGTTTATTTCCATTAAGCATTAGGGTAGAATTATTAACTTAAATGGTCTTTAGCACAATCCCTTTAGATTTGTCTCTTCAAATTAGAGGGCACCCACTCTCATAAAGGACACATTGGGAGTTTAAACTTTAGTGTTTTCAAACTTTGGGCACATATGAAATGAATCATATCAAATGTTTATTTCCATTAAGCATGAGGGTAGAATGATTAATTTAAATGGTCTTTAACACAATCCCCCTAGATTTTTCTCTTCAAATGTGAGGGCACCCACTCTCATGTTCGCATTTACTGATATTAGCCTTTAGGAAAAGATAAGAAAATATAAATTGGACTAATGTATCAATCCATGTGAACATGATACCCATTCGCCCTCTCACACACTCAATGTGCAAACTTTGTCTCCTAAAGGACATGATTTGGGCAGTATATCAGTTGCCTCAAAAACTTAGGTTCGAGTCAATTCTTCATGCAACATGACACTAAGAAGTTGCTAAGTTGTCTCCTATTATTATGCTAAATTGTTTAGCATCAGTTCAACCATTCTAGATGACTCTCATGGTGTTGCAATGTTATTTAATCTTACAAGTTGGCATACTTTCTTAGTCCCACAATGCTGAAAAAATTTCCTCAACTATTAATCCTAAAGAAGCCCAATAATGGGTGAACATGGATAGGCCAGCTTGAATTTTCTCACATGTCTTCCATCTCACTTAGACACTTATTTTGGGAACTCTTATACATTTACTATGTCAGTTTTCTAAGGCCTAAAATGGGCAAAATAAATAACAAGTGTGTGCAAGCAACAACACACTTAACTAGATTGAACTCGGCCTAGTCTTATGATGGATGTACATTTTAAGGGCTTCTTTCCTAATTCAAAATCTATGAAGATATATAAACTAACTATTTCATTTTTCCTACAATTACAATAGTGCACATGGAAAGTTTCTCTGCAAATCTTTTTTGTTGCATATAGTCGGCCTCTGAATAGACTAAGCTTGTACTAGCATAATGCAAACATGACCTGCAAGTCACCACTGTGTTTTAGTTTCTGAAGGCTATAGCATTATTGACTGACTAGTGAAGTATCAACCAGTGAATAAGTTTCAAGCTTTGGAGAAGTCACAATATATATTATAATTTTGTCTTGCAGATTGGCCTCTTGACCAATTTTTTCTAGGAATGCCTCTTATGAAAAAATAAGTTCTTTCCTAATAGGTTATGACCCCCCTTGAAAATACCAGGTTCACTAGAACATTGGAAGCAAATATCTAATGCACGCATCATGCTACCACTACAAGCCATTGCAGAAAATAGAAACCAAGGTGAAAAAGGATCTACAACTACATTATAGACGTGTTACAGTGACAATACTTTCTTGAATTTCTATTCTCCAACATCCATGGCATTACCACAAATAATCATAGTTTGTATTTAACTCCAAATAATATACATTCCAATAAGAAGTTGTCAATCGTAGTTTTACCTTGTGGCAATGATTTTCCTTATACCTTGCTCTCATTTTCAGTCAAAAACTAGATTTCCTATATTGATGACATTCCTACTATAATATGACCAACTATCAGACAACTATCTCACTGTAATTCTAGATAAAATGAGCAGTGTACAAAAATAATAAAGAAACTGAAAATGATAGTAGATATTGTAGGTTAAACAACTAAATAGGTAGTACGCATGATATGCTATTCCATAATTCACTACCTTTCCCATTTATAAAATAGTTTCTACAACAATTCTGTTGCATATTAATTCTTTATGTTGCTATTTATTGAGATTTTGGCTCACATGGGGATTACAATCAGCATTTCCACAGGAGATACATATGGCTTATGCAATTGGCATACCATTGCTGTTACTGTAACTAACATTTCATGATAAGAAGTTACAGTTGAAACATTTCATTTACTTGTTTTGGCTTACTAATTGTTATGTATGGCATATATAATACCATTTCTCCATTGGGATTCATACACAACCAAATGAAAAAGTATTTAACTGTTGCTAAATGCAAAAATGTGACAGGCTAGGATTGGAGGGATTTTGTGCAAATTATAATGAAAAATAAAAAAGTGAAGGCATGCACCTCCAGTGCAGTGATAGTAGGGTTTCCTATTTATAATTGTCTAGAGTTATTATTATTATTATTTGTTCGTTTCTTTCTGGCTGTTTTTCCCTGGTCAAGGTGTTTCTCAAGTTTGTCAGCTATGAATGCTAAACACGTTGCTTGATGTCTTGCAGTGGAAACACCTCACATCTTAGCATAAGTCCAAGATCTAGTTTTGGTATAATAGTGCAAATTATGGAAGATTTGGTAAATGCTTGCTACTGAAAGCCTTGCCACTGCGACCCAAGTGCTATTTGGGCACAACTAGAAGGTTAGTGCATTGGGAAAAATAGAATGTTGTGTGTGTTGATGCTGCACACAGGGCATATTTTCGCAAGCCCTTTTTCCCATCATGTGCAAGAGAAGTTTGCATCTGCAAGATGCACATAGAATTCTCTTTGCCCAATAAAATAACCTTCTATTGTTGCATGAGCTTCTAGCCTCTTTAGACTAATGAAATATCCAAAAATTTGTCACTCTTGGTTTGTAGTTATCCTGTGAGTTTAGTTTGATTGCAAGACTTTTTCCTTAACATTCATTCTCAATGTTTCTGCCATAACCTCTTAGCTACTCAAGTTTGGGGTTGTTCCCTAGATATCTCTTGGGGTCTGGACGAACCTCCTAATCTGCTGGCAACATTTCTATACCTCCAGAAAGTCTATCACTTATCATAGGCATTTTTGTTTCTCCAAAATGTTGTTACTCTCGCAGAAGGGTGCATTATAATTTAAGATTCTTTCTCCCACTACTCAACATGTTGTGTGCAATGTGGTGCCTATTGGGTGATTTCGATGGCTTCTACAAACTAGTTATTAGACAATGTTTCTAACCTCTTAGGAAGGAGCTACTTAGCAGTGGCTACCTCTCTGAAAATTTTTGGTATTGATTGTTCATTAGTATATTGAAAAATTCATCGTTGGGGATTAATGTTTCAATTTTATCAAGTGTCTCATGTTTCATATTCAACACAAGATGAAATTTGCATGCACTCAGTTCATTAGAGCAAGGATTTCTGGCTTGCCTTGAATATTGAAAGCAAGTTACAGAAGCAATCCCTAAAGATGGAGCATCATTGGAAAAAATTCAATCTCCTCTCAGTGGATGTTTTCTAATCCCTCTTCTTCTGCTCCTTCCCCTTGTCATCTTCATTTGTTTACAAGGCATGAAAAAGATACCCATAAGTATAAATTTTAGCCCAAAATCAATTGTAATGATAGTGGAAATGTTACGAGAATATTGTGATTATCACTAATGGTCTGCCCATTGTAATGAGGGATGCCTTAAGCAAAGATTTCTCAACACATATTTCAGTGGCTGAGAAAAAGGAAGGAGAAGGTTAAAATGATTATAGTCAACAATCCCACTTACATAAGTGTTTGTTGTGGACTTCCCAATCCATGGTGGAAATGCCTCTGCTACTAAGTATGGTAATTCCAACAATTCAAAAAAAAATGGAAAAACAATTCTAAGCCCACAATTAGTCTTAATCATCACTGACTACTTCACTTTAGACAAGGATTCTTTGTTTGTGTAAGAATATTGCATTATAGTTAATGGTAGTGATAAAAATCTTATTTCACAAGATCATGTGAATTTTCTTAATTTCCCTTCAAAATGTTCACCTTGGTCTAAAATTTTAGGGTTGGGTGAAGGATAAGGAACCAATGCAAGTTATGAAGGTCTGTCAATTCACTTTTGCTATTGACCACTCTTTGATAGTATTAAGTATGATGACACTCTTGTTGACTTTTGTGGTCTTATTCCTTGGAAGGTTTTATCAACACGCACTAGAAAATTTGGCGGAAATTCCGACGGCCAATTCGTCGCTATTCCGACACATAGTCGTCGCAAGAGCGACAGTTCGAGGGCGGAAAAAATGTGGTTTGTCATGCCGTCGCAGTTCCGACGCACGTAAAAAGTGTCGCACTATCGACACTTCTTCCGTCGCTTTCGAACAAGCGTCACTCTTCTGACTCTCACAAACCGTCGCGCCTCCGACGTTTTTAAACTATCGCACTTCCGACGCAATGTGGTCCGACGTTTTGAACGTCGCTCTTCCGACGTTTGTAAACAGTCGCAATTCTGACGCAACGTGGTCCGACGTTTTGGACATCGCTCTTCCGACGTCTGTAAGATGTCACAATTCCGACGAAATGTGGTCTGACGTTTGGAATGTATTTCTTCTGACGTTTGTAATCTGTCGTAATTCCGACGAAATGTGGTCCGACGTTTTTATGTTGTCTCTCTTCCGACTTTTTTGGGTTGTCGCAGTTCCGACGTCTACAAGGCGTCGGTAGACCGACAGAGGGTTCAATTTTTTAAAAAAAAATGAAACTTTAAAAGACGAGAAACGTTGTTTTGAATATATTATATGAAGTAAAACAGTCCATGAAGTCATTACATTTTCACATCTGAAGATTGGAACCCAAATATCCATCCAGAAAAGTGGAAGTCCCATCCCAGACAATGATAGAAAAATACCCCATGTCACCTACAGGGACATGATATAAAACCCAGTAACGGTCCACATGGAGATTATCTACAAATTTGAGAAAGCATCCAAATATGCCCGAGGCATCTATAAGAAAGTGAAATAGCAGTATGTAGAATAGTAAAGCAACAGATAGAGTACCGAAGTCCATTGTTCCAAATACAAATTAAAGTACCCAAAACCCTGCAACAGAGAAAAACGCTAATCATGTGAGGAGTGTGATATGTCCAAAATATAAAAAGACCATCAGACCATATCAATAAACCAGCAACATAGACCAGCATCGCTAGTTTTGAAGGCAGAGTGATAAACATTAATCATTTTTTTTTTCACAAGAGAAAAAACGATGTTTTCAATATATTGTATGAAGTAAAACAGTCCATGAAGTCATTACATTTTCACATCTTAAGATTGGAACCCAAATATCCATCCAGAAAAGTGGAAGTCCCACCCCAGACAATGATAGAAAAATACCACATGTCACATACAGCGACTTGATAAAACCCAGTAACGGTCCACATGGAGATTATCGACAATCTGAGAAAGCATCCAAATATGCCCAAGGCATCTATAAGAAAGTGAAATAGCAGTATGTAGAATAGTAAAGCAACAGATAGAGTACGTACCGACGTCCATTGTTCCAAATACAAATTAAAGTACCCAAAATCCTTGAACAGAGAAAACGCTAATCATGTGAGGAGTGTGATATGTCCAAAATATAAAAAGACCATCAGACCATATCAATAAACCAGCAACATAGACCAGCATCGCTAGTTTTGAAGGCAGAGTGATAAACATTAATCATTTTTTTTTCACAAGAGAAAAAACGTTGTTTTGAATATATTATATGAAGTAAAATAGTCCATGATTACATTTTCACATCTGAAGATTGGAACCCAAATATCCATCCTAAAAAGTGGAAGTCCCACTCCAGACAGTGATAGAAAAATACCCCATGTCACATACAGGGACTTGATATAAAACCCAGTAACGGTCCACATGGAGATTATCGACAATCTGAGAAAGCATCCAAATATGCCCGAGGCATCTATAAGAAAGTGAAATAGCAGTATGTAGAATAGTAAAGCAACAGATAGAGTACCGACGTCCATTGTTCCAAATACAAATTAATGTACCCAAAATCCTTGAACAGAGAAAAATGCTAATCATGTGAGGAGTGTGATATGTCCAAAATATAAAAAGACCATCAGACCATATCAATAAACCAGCAACATAGACCAGCATCGCTACTTTTGAAGGCAGAGTGATAAACATTAATCATTTTTTTTTTCACAAGAGAAAAAACGTTGTTTTGAATATATTATATGAAGTAAAACAGTCCATGAAGTCATTGCATTTTCACATATGAAGATTGGAACCCAAATATCCATCCAGAAAAGTGGAAGTCCCACCCCAGACAATGATAGAAAAATACCCCATGTCACATACAGCGACTTGATATAAAACCCAGTAACGGTCCACATGGAGATTATCGACAATCTGAGAAAGCATCCAAATATGCCCAAGGCATCTATAAGAAAGTGAAATAGCAGTATGTAGAATAGTAAAGCAACAGATAGAGTACGTACTGACGTCCATTGTTCCAAATACAAATTAAAGTACCCAAAATCCTCCAACAGAGAAAAACGCTAATCATGTGAGGAGTGTGATATGTCCAAAATATAAAAAGACCATCAGACCATATCAATAAACCAGCAACATAGACCAGCATCGCTAGTTTTGAAGGCAGAGTGATAAACATTAATCATTTTATTTTCACAAGAGAAAAAACGTTGTTTTGAATATATTATATGAAGTAAAACAGTCCATGAAGTCATTACATTTTCACATCTGAAGATTGGAACCCAAATATCCATCCAGAAAAGTGGAAGTCCCACCCCAGACAATGATAGAAAAATACCCCATGTCACATACAGGGACATGATATAAAATCCAATAACGATCCACATGGAGATTATCGACAATCTGAGAAAGCATTCAAATATGCCCGAGGCATCTATAAGAAAGTGAAATAGCAGTATGTAGAACAGTAAAGCAACAGATAGAGTACCGACGTCCATTGTTCCAAATACAAATTAAAGTACCCAAAATCCTTGAACAGATCAATAAAAACACTAATCATGTGAGAATTCTAAGTAAAGTTAATCTATTAACATTGCAAATAAAATTACACCGAAGTCAAAAACATTGCCTGGCCATACACATGGCAAATTTGTCATCAAAAAATCAAAATATTAAGAAGACTGCCCTCATACGGGGAAACCAGTCTTGAACGTTTAATTTACAGAATTCAAAAATATTACAAAGGTCCAACACAGTAAAATAATCTAAAAGCAGCCCAATTAAGTGGGTCTGCTAAGCAAGAAAAACAAATTAACCAAACTACTCCTCTGGTGGTTCCTCCACGATTCGGCACCATCCTTCGGAAGGTCCAGGATCGCTAGGTGCTACCTCCACATGCATGCCACGGCTCCCCTCCTGAAGGCCAGAATGCTGGCCGGCTTTTTCCGAGCTCAGACCCGCCGGACGGGTGCATTCTTCCTCTGTTTGGGCCTCCTCGCGGAAGACCACAGTGAATAAAGCCGTGATTCGTGGGCGGTTGAGAGAGAAATTAAAGGAAAATTGCGCAATGCGCGTCGTGGGAGAAGGTGAACTAGCGGTGGGGAAGCGAGGAGCAGGGGAATCCATACGGTGGCCAGATCCTACAACCCGACCCCGCCCACTCCTAGTATTTGGATATCGACCTGCGTAATAATCACTGGACTGGCCGAAAGTCGACTCTGTTGAGGGGCTGGAGGGAGCGTGCAGGGGTTGACCTCTAGTGCTCCCCCTGCGGCAACGCATCCTATGACGCACGCGAGGCATGGGTGCAATCTCAGGCGCAGTGGGCACAAGAGGAGACGAAGAAGCAGAATTCCAATTAACAGAGGAAGACAGACAGAGATAGAACCGAGAGAAATGAAAATATGCAGCAAGGTCTAGGCAGTAGTTCAGCTGGCCACTTCTCCTTATCGTCACAGTTAGCAGGCAGTGTAATCCAGCAACCGGCTTGTCTAAAAAACCATGGTAAATGCCATTTTGTCGACCCAACTGCAGTGCAATCAAAGGACGCCCGTCATAATTAATCTCTGATCATTAATAACGAGAGCCGAAGGCCGGATCAAATTGGAGCGTGCGGAATCGCTAAGAGGAGTGGAGGTCCGATCTTGAACAGTGTTAAAAATTAATTAATGCGGATTTGATGTGAAAACTTAATTGAACAACGTTAAATGTTAATGTGATTGATATGAAATCGCCATATCCATGTCCCATCGCCTTAAACGCCATCGAATGCACCCGCAGCCGGGAGCAGGGCAAGTTTTTATTGAGGACACGTGGCAGAAATTGATTGGAGCGGATCTTTGTTTGGGCCGCTTGCGCAGTGGAAATCCGGACCCGAAAAATATTAGGGCGAATTTGATAAGAAATTCGCGTCACAACTTCCCTCCGTACGCCAGCCCAACTTCGGACCCGAAAAATATTAGGGCGGAATTCATTTGGTTTTCGCGTCACAAAATTGGCCGACGTCAGCAGGCTATTTTGGAACGCGAATTTGGTTTGAATTATGGTTTATCGTCGTTTGAAGTCCGGCGGGCTCGACTTAAGAACAATTTTGTTTGATCCCATCTTATAAAATTTGTGTTGGTTTTCTTTGATAATACACATATTTATAATAAATCATGGGAATACCACACTAAACATGTGGAAAAGTTAGATAAATAATTATTGAGAACAATCATTTTTCTGTAAAAATATCCAAGGCGAGGTCTGTGTAGAGAACCGGGGTCGTGAAAATTGTTCAAATATAAAAATCCCGCTTAATAAAGAGACAAAATTGTTGTGCTTTCGGAACCTGACCCGAGGATTGGACATGAGTTAAAAAACAAAAGGATAGCGGAACCAGACTTGCACCCGTGGTCAAGCCCTCTACCAAAACCACGAGCGGAATCACAAAAGCGGGTTGCCCATATCACACCGCTTTTGCGGAGTAGGCGGTATTTCCTATTCGTGAGCGATTCCATAGGGAATGCGACACGTGGCGAAGTGACCCCCGGAAAACCACCATTTAACCCGCGCCATCGCACGTTAAAGCCCGACGTTGGAAGCTGAGCGAAATTGCCAAGAGTCGTTGATTTGGAGAAGGGCCATTGGACGGTGGTCGCACGTTGAACTTGCCTGGAGGTTAACTAAGGTGTGCGGAGGATAGCCAGGTACGATACGAGTGTTTGATTGGTTATTGATATATATAGGTGGGGCCGGAGTATAATGAAATTGTTTAATTAAACGATTGGCGGATAATTAACATAAGTCTGGAGCGTGATTGTTGTAAGGCTGGGTGGTGAAATATAGAGCCGAAAGTTCATTACAAGTTATTTATTTAAAAAGAAACGTGGAGTATAAATACAAAGTGTTGAAAGTTAAACATTGGTTATAAGGCTTGGAGATAATATAAAGTCGGGAATATAAATTAAAGTCCAACCATTGTGGATAGTATTTATTTATCAAATTCTACAAATTTGATAAATAAACCCGAAGAAAGAAGAAGTCAATTAAGACTCAGGCCGGAGGAAAAGAACGGGGTAAACCAAGGGAAAATGCTGACAGAGCGATTGTAGACACACCAGCTCTCCTTGGGGGTCCAATTTTAGTTTTGTTGCGTCACACGATGATCTCTCTTCTCTGGCATTTACTTGTATTGAAGATCACTATTCTACGGATAAGGAGTTGTTTTCTCCAAAAATAACCCTAGCCAAACATTGACAATGCATCAAGGATATCTTTCTATGCTTCATAAGCACATTTTTTCTACTTATAAATCATGTCTTGGAAGTGGTTGTTTTGCTGGAAATTATTCACCAGTTGGTTTCATCATTTCATACCAAAGTCTTTTTCACATTTTTAGCATCCAATACATGAAAAAGATAATGGTTTAAAACAACATAAATATTTTAAATTTTGCAAGAATTGTCTGGCACACTTTGAATATGAATTTCGAATTCAAGTGCATGATGCTGTATAGGATCAAGTGTCATTTTGAATACCAAATGTTTCACAAGAAACTTCTCAACATGCTACCCTACAGTAAGGATTAAATGACAATATTGCATCAACTATTTCCATAATAAAAGTGCACCTCGGCCATAATACTAAACAACTACAAATTTTGTAGATCTAACAAGACCACACAATCAAATGTATTCCACAAGGCCAATACTATATGAAAAATGAAAAGGAGTTTGCAACCAAAAATACCTTAGGCAACTAATTCAATTAAATACACCAAACCATCAGCAAAAAGGAAAACCAGCCTACTCAAAAGGCAAACGTTTACCTCCTTTGACAAAATTTTGAGTTCCGAAACAAGGGCCTTTATTGTCTTGTCAATGCCCCTAGTAATTTGAATGGGGTTTGCACCTGCTGCAACAACCTAAACAAAAAGGTTTCATTTTAAATTATTTTCCACAAATTTAAGATACAACCATTGTCAGTTTTGTATTTCCTAACAAGCTCATAAATTTTGACAAAAGAACCAAAATTTTTTAATACTTGATAGCAATTTTTTCACTCAAAAACTATCTTAGACTCAATAAGCCCAACCAAAAACTAAAAAACAAAACACCATAAGACCCTACAAAAATGAATAGATGATCTTAATCCAGTACTATCGACAAAAATTTACCTTTACACCCTCACTTATTAAACCCTGTGCTATTGAATTTTAACTTCAACTGCTGCAGCAGAAGGACGGATGCAGAAGCAACATTTTTTTTGGAGGTTGCTTGCATGTCATCCAGAAATTTAATTCAGCATTTAAAATTCCTGCAATTTTTTTTTGTAGACGGCCGCAACCATATTTCTGTACAGGATTGTATTTAAACACAACAACCAGCATTAATGCAATTCACCAACCAGAAATTAAACAAACAAAAATTTACCCAACAGTTTTGTAAATTCAAAAGGAGGACACGTGGAGCATTATTATTGGATCGCATGAAATTGAAGGGAATCTGAAAACCTGAAAACCAAACCCGAATTTTTAATAGGGCACATTGGATTGAGAATTCGAGTTAAAATTAGGCAGACGTCAGCATCCCATTTTGGAACGCGAATTTGGTTTGAAATTCAATCTATTCAGAATTTTGAAGTCCGACGGAAAGGGTTCTTTAATGTTTTGATATTTTAATATATACATATGTTTGAAACATATGTTATATATATATCATATGCGAAATGAAAGGTGGGCCATAGAATTTAGTTTTAATTTTATTTTTTTTAAAAGAGGGTTTATTATAATATGTTTTATATGTTACGACATATAAAAATAAAAAGGACGAAAAAGATTGGTAGTTTTTTTTATAGACAGTACGTGAATTTTTTATTACACAGCAGTGTGTAAAAAGTAAAAGACTGAGTGTAACTTTTTAAGTGTGTATGCACAACAGTCCGAAAGGGAAAAACACAACAGAGTGTTTTAGAGACAGAGTATGTTTCTTTTGAACAGACAGTGAGTTGGTTTTATGCACTGCATTTTGTAGCAGTCATAATTTTGTAATCCCTCCCAGTGAGGAAGAAGTGTAATAGTTTTTTTTGAGTTATTGAAGGGAATAGAAGTTTGTTTTCAAATTATTGAAACTCTGTCTCCTGTCAAATAAATTTTTATTTTCTCTGTGTTAGAGGAAGGGAGATTTATTCTCCATTCATTGTTCTGGAATTTTTCAATATTCCAACATGTGCAAGAACAACAGATGTTGTGGTTCCATCCCCAGCTAAATCATTTGTCTTTGCCGCAACTTGCCTTACCAACTTGGCCCCAATATTTTCAACTGGGTCCTCTAATTCAACCAATAAAAAGGCCAAAACCATAGAGTTGAGATACATTTCATTACACTGTCAATAACAATAAAATTTGACTCAGCCATAACCCTTTCCTTTTATTGTTGTGAAAAGCTTTATGCATTACTCTAATGTGGCTAGTCCATAGGCCAAGTAGACCATTGGGTAAAAAATATGTTTCCTTTCACCTTTGAGTTTTCAAATTATGCCTACCAAATCTAAGACATTTAAGAGGGGGAACTAATACAACGTTAAAAAGAAAACTAGAGCACACATCTACAAATTACCTCCTTAGCTACTATCACACCATCATTAACTATTTTCGAAGAACCATGCTTGCTCTCCAAGACAACATTTTTCCCTTCGCCCAAAGGGTGACTCCAACAAGATCAGCAAGTTTGTTCACACCGCCTGCAAGACAAATTGACAATGCTTTCAGTAAGTGTGCAATTGAATGCCAGACCATATGCCAAAACAACCCTCCATGAAAAATTAAAATAACATATTAAAATCGAATATAAGTGGACAAGGAAAGATCCATCGCAGTGAAGTTTCACGTGCAGGTGACCTTCCTTTAAACATAATTTTTTCTCTGACCTGCAATTTTTTTGTCACTAAGCCATCCTTGTTGAAGTACAACTCCTTTTCCATAGCTCTTTTATTAAATACCTTCTCTCTGTCGCATAATCTCAGAGTCCCTCTTCTACTTGAGCGATTAAAGGAAATGGGTAAAAAAACTGAAAGAGAAGACAATTGTCTGCCATAATTATCAAACATTGCACCCAACTTCTTCCCCTTTCCATTGTTACCCAATGAGGTAGATGTGGCAATTGTTGTCATACTGCCCAAAGTAGAGGCCATCTTCTCTTATGCTGAATATAGAATTACTAGATCTTCATATTAGTATGAACCTTAAAAAACATGACTCCCATTGCTAAAAACCACTTTTAAGTTGTAACAGGAAAACTAAAAAACTATCGCAACTTTTGGCAACTTCTGGAGTATTAAGAGAGAAACAACCAAAGAGAAATACAACCAAAATCCTCCTTTTAATGAGACCGGACTATATATTTGCATTAAGATATTAGAAAAAAATCACGACTATATTAAGGCCAGCACAAAACAATCTTTAACCAGTGTCTCTCGCGGCCTTCAGGTTGCCATGCTAGAGGTTGCATATTTTTAATTTAAATTATTGACCTCTCGTGCCCATCTATGAATGCATCCAATGGGATATCTACATCAAATGCTCCTTCATATCCCCAAAAACAAATTCCCTACTACAAGAGCACCACTATTGATGGATCACCCCACACCATCCCACCCACTAGAAACGGTGAAAAAGGAAACCCGAGAAACCTTCTGAAATATCTCAAGATGACTATATGGGTGGTTCTTATGAATCAACCAACCATTTAGAACATGCTCATCAATCCAAACCATAAGTGTTATGTGACAATATTCAAGCAGGCACTGAATCGGATTTCTGAAGCTATGTTAGAGAAACCCTAAACTCTCACTGAAAATAGGTGAAATGTGGCACCACTCAGAGATTGACATGTGCCAATTGGTACAAGTGGTAGAAAATTGGCATGCTCAAACAACGAGGTGATGCGGGAATGACATGAGGGAGAAAATATCAGAAAAGCCCCAAATCTGGAGAAATAAAGCTCATCACCAACCTGAGATTGACAACTTTACATGATGTAACCTATGAAATCGTAAATGGAGAAATCATAGTAACAATAAAGTAACCTATGTAACAATAAAGTCGGATTCATCCGGGGAGTGGTAATGGGAGAAATCATAGTGAACAACAGGAAACATGCAGAGTTGCTTACAATCAAATAGATGAAAAAACACATACAAAAACCTAGATAATAATCATGAACAAGCTTAATATTGAATTATGAACTGTAAAGGAACTTACAAAATGTGACATTACGAACCTGGTCAAGCGCACAAGCAAAAATATCATGGACATGACCCTGGTTGACAAGTTGTATTTCTCATGATGCAAGAGGATTTGTACCTGCACTGCCAAGTCAATCAAAATCCATCATTATCTATACAATAAATACAAGTAATTGTTGTAGTATTTTTACTCTAAGATGCATTCTTATGATAATGTTAGAACATATGTTGAAAATGTCAAAACATACCTGAATAAGCTCCTCTTCGTTTCAAGAACAATTTATTGGAGTCGCATGAACTTGGAACAAGCCTCCCATGATCTGAAAGAGTAGCAACTAAGTCAACGGTGACTTTTTTGTTGCTACGCTGGATCAAGGGAGGTTTGCTCCAAGATTAAATCGCTCCAATAAATTATTCTCTACTAAACAGGGCCAACCACGTGAAGGTGGAAGCTCTTATGGCCCCTCTCCCCCCCTCACATCACTCTCAATTCCCCAATACCCAATCTATATTTCATTTTTTACTTTCATGAGCATAAAAAAAAAAATATTCAATAACTAATAAAAAAACAATTCAACAAAAAGTACGCAAGGAAACATTGCAATTAATGCTTGACATAAAAATAGTATGATAAATGAGTTTTTTATATAACGCAAAAAACGTTCCAAGTATGCTAACGTTTGTCTTATAATAATACAATATTTTACATTATCAAATTTTCTTTTTCTTCTTCCTATTTTTAAAGCTCCTAATTACATCATCAATATCATCGTGCTCTGCTTCTGTTTCATGCCTTTCGACCCGCACTGCTGACCTAGTTGCATATTCACGATGTCTGGGCTCATCTAGTGACGGGGCATCGCCTACAAAAACAGAAAATATTAAATTTTAATTGTTAGTTTTTAAATATCATTGAACTAGTTTAGTAATATTAATAAAAAAAATTACAATGAGATTATTTACCTGGTGCACCAGTTGTTGCTGGTGACCTAGTTGCGTTGTCACGATGTCTGGTCTCATCCAGTGATGGGGCATCGCCTACAAAAATAGATAATATTAAATTTTAATTGTCAATTTTTAAATATCATTGAACTAGTTCGGTAATATTAATAAAAAAAATTGCAATGAGATTATTTACCTGGTGCACCAGTTGTCGCCGTTGACCTAGTTGCATTGTCACGATGTCTAGTCTCATCCAGTGACGGGGCATCGCCTACAAAAACAGATAATATTAAATTTTAATTGTCAGTTTTTAAATATCATTGAACTAGTTCGATAATATTAATAAAAAAAATTGCAATGAGATTATTTACCTGGTGCACCAGTTGTTGCCGCTGACCTAGTTGCGTAGTCACGATGTCTGGTCTCATCCAGTGACGGGGCATCGCCTACAAAAACAAATAATATTAAATTTTGATTGTCAGTTTTTAAATATCATTGAACTAGTTTGGTAATATTAATAAAAAAAATTGCAATGAGATTATTTACCTGGTGCACCAGTTGTCGCCGCTGACCTAGTTGCATAGTCACGATGTCTGGTCTCATCCAGTGACGGGGCATCGCCTACAAAAACAAATAATATTAAATTTTAATTGTCAGATTTTAAATATCATTGAACTAGTTCGGTAATATTAATAAAAAAAATTGCAATGAGATTATTTACCTGGTGCACCAGTTGTCGCCGCTGACCTAGTTGCGTAGTCACGATGTCTGGTCTCATCCAGTGACGGGGCATCTCCTACAAAAAGAGATAATATTAAATTTTAATTGTCAGTTTTTAAATATCATTGAACTAGTTCGGTAATATTAATAAAAAAAATTGCAATGAGATTATTTACCTGGTGCACCAGTTGTCGCCGTTGGGACTGTTGCCCTGTCTTCCTCTCTGGTGGTAAGATCCTCAAGGGAAACATTCTCTGTCATTTAAACAAAAAGCGTTATAAGGACAACCATCAAGGTATAATTAGAAAAAATTATAAGTGGAAATTAATTACCGTCACGGCCCTCACTGATAGTAGCATTGTCGGCCTGGTCCCCACTACAATGATCAGGTTGCACATGAGGATCATCTACATCTGGCTCTAAAACTGGGTTATTTGCCTCGTCGGTAGTGCTGCTCCCCTGATTTAAACAAAGTTTTTAGACATTAAATTTATGGACGAAAACAAAAATATTGAAAGGTTAATGTTTTACCTTATCATGCATTCTGGATCTTCGGACCTGCCCCAAGCTTCTGCGATGTTCAACTACAGCTTGATAGCCGAAACAGAAAGTGATATTTTTATCTTCCTCTCTAGTTTCTGTTCCGAAGTCATCACCCTACATTACATATGATTGTGTATTTTTAATCATATTTGATAGGATTACAAAAATGTTGGAAGGAAATACAATTAATTATAAGATGTTTAGCTACTTAATTACAATTCTTGCAGCTAATTTCAAGTAGCCACCCTGGCCGAGCTTGTGATGGCCCTTTTTCTCAATCCTAGCTTTGGTTGCCTTTGAGGTGTCAGGCAACCTAACATCAAAATATTGAAGTCAGATATGACGTAGCACACTTTTATTTTAGACATAAAGAAAATTAAAGCTATTGAATTAAAGTTGTAATTTACCTTGCGGGTCCAGTTGGCATTTTCCTTCTTTCTTTGCCCTTTTCTCTTTTCCGTCATGGATGAGTGCTCTCCACTCACTCTCTGAAACTGCGAGAGGATGCTCATATCTAGGGTTAAATTGCAATTGCGTCCTATAGGTGTCCCTGGTATATTTCAAATATTTGCCGGCTACCCGAGCCACCACTGTTCTGTCAAATGTGCCAACCCCAAAAAGGGCTTCTAGATAATCTAGAAGTTCTTTTTTCAGGTTGGAATTCTGGGAATTCCACCCTGTGCGTATGGTTGGGCCAAAAATTACCAACGCATGGCTCTCCAAAATCCTGTAGAACTCATTGTTTCCTACACAGAATAAAACCAAATATATATATATATATATATATATATATATATATATATATATATTATCATTAATTTAAAAATAAAAATCATGATAAATATGTTTTAGATGAAGTACATGAAATAGTTAAAATATTAAAATTTACCTGGGAGTTGTACATGCTTTATAGGGACACCCTCATCATTCACCAACAACGTGCCATTAATGGTCCCTGTGGAGCTGACACGTGTAGCTCCAGGAAACGCAATAATGTAGTTGGCCATATCAACCTCATCATTGCCAACACGTTCAGCGGTTGGCTGGGTGTCTGCTTGGGCAGGGTGTGTTTCTTGGCTAGCACCTAAAGGAGTAGAAGGTGTATGAGAGGGTTGTTGGGAAATATCTTGCCCTTGTGTCCCACTACCACCAACACCGGGTTCAGCAAGTGCCAGAAAACGCTACATACAAAAGAAATTTTTGTTAGTTTAGTCAATGTAAAAATTAAAAATCAAACTATCACAATTCATCTCATGCAGAACAAAAAAAATATCCTTTTGACTTTTTATTATTACATAATATCTCTCTAGCTGCCTCATAAGATGTTGTATCCTCTCTTATGTTTCAGGTGTTTGAGGCACGTCTATCAAAGTATTAAATTCTGATCTTGCATCTCGTGCCTTTTTTTGCAACAAGAACACTGGAGATAGGGATGAAGAAAGCTCTTCCTCAAAGAGGGAATCATCAGGCGTACCATGGCTAGGTGTCTACATATTTGAACAAAATTAATATTATTTCAATTATGTAAATAACTAAAATACTTGAAGATAGAGCAATGCTGGCACTTTACATGTTCTTCCGCTGGCCTCTTTCCGCGATCATCCCGTCTCGGGGTTGTTCCTGCACTGCTCTGATCAGTCTGACACATTGCAATAAAATTATAAATGTAAAAACTTGAAAACAATATCTAACTTGAAAACACAAAATGAAAACTGAAATAATTTCTAATAAGACACTGGAAGACAGAGTTAGAGTTTAAAATATGCCTTGCATTGAATTCAGTCCTGGAAACATGTCATTGCACATTAAGGCACCCAAAAATTCACTCCACGAATGATATATTTAAGTAGTCTTCTCCTATTCTGGGAAAAAACCATACCTATAATGCATTCACTTGCATGTATAAAGGGAAAGGAAAACATGTTTTCATACAACGGTGACAAAGGCATCTTGGGGAAAGGTATCTTCACTTTTATTTTATGTTGTTCACCCACGCCACTCTCGTGTTTTCACTAATCCTGTTTTGTCATTTTTGGATTCAAATTAAGTTAAGGCCTTAAGTATTTTTTGACCTTTCGGTGTAGTTTTTATAAGTGGCATGTATGGATTTTCCATTAATTTTGCACTTTTTCTCTTCATGCACATGTTTCCCTGGAAATCAAATGCATGATTTAGTCCCATACATTTAACAAGTTGTTGGATCAAGTCCATTGGCAATATCATGTTTCCTATTCAATCAAAATTTATCTCAGTTAGGGTAGGTAGGAAGGTTTTCCCTTTGTATTAATAGGGCACTTCTAGCTTGCATTTTTATTATATCTTTCAAATTTAGGGTTGTTTCAATTAGGGCATGAATTTTTGAAACTTTCAAGGTGAGAATGAAAAAAGACAAATTTTTGTGATGGATGACTATATATGACTCCATGGCCAGAGGAAAATGCACTAATATACTTCTTCAAATATTTATAGTTCTCATTCACCTCATACGGAGATGGTCCCTGATTTTGAGCCAAATGTTGTAGCAAAAATTTCCCCCCTCCATAATTTGATATTCAATGGAAATTTCTTAAATTGATGATGGGGAATGATTATGGAACATTGGCACATACATATGTAATGGAATTCCAAGATCATGATATATGTTTGCATATGTTTATGGAGGTGGTGGAGCAAAAAGAGCTCAAATAGAGCTGAAAATTTTCACATAAAAAGGACTGTGGGCTTGACTAATGGTTCCATTTAAAAAATGATATCTAGACAGAGAATAAGTGTAGCATGCAAACATGCATTGAAAATCCATCTGAGTTTGCATTGTATTACTTATGATGGATTCAAATTTGGGTTTCAAAATGCCAGGTTATGGCATGATTTTGTCGAAAAACCCTTAGTTGGATTCTCATGTTGGTTTAATTTATATTTTAAGTTTGTTTTGCGGTCTTTGGGTGATAGTAACTCATGAACTAGGTTACCAATGTGTAACAATCATATTTCAAGAATAAAGTTGTGATTTTTTTATATTATTATTATTATCTATTAGCTACGAGTATTGACACCTAGTGCCTGGAATTTTGACATCTTGATAGCATGGATAGTTTCGAAAATGTTTCTAGTAATGTTAACATACTAACTATCATTACGTGTCTTCACTTTTGTCACCATAATAGACCTGTGATATGGACTCATCACACAACTTCATATGCTATGTCCCAACAAGTTCAAACTGGTTGAACCTACCTCATAGTGTGGTTATTAAGGACAAGTTGCTTGGTATATAACTCGATAGCATAGACCGTGTTGCAGTTCTAAAAACAATCCTCAAGTGTCAAAAAAACTTCACAATATGTTCTACTATAAAGCCTTTTGGGATACCTGAAATAATATATGTATCATTGATGACTTTTAAAGTATGACAAGATCCAGAGGGAAAGGAAATCAATGGAAGAGTGATCCACCAATGAGAACCTAGAATTTAGTATCAGATGAGTTAGAGTCTAGGAAATTGAAACCCTATAATTTTAATTAGTGATGAAGGAAATCACATAGATAATTATATTTTCATGTAGAATAACCTGTTAATTCAAATTTAAACTACATAATATGAAAGGCATACCATAAATTTTTCCACGTATGTCGAAACAACCTATAAAAAGGGAAAACCTTCTTTTTCCATGGGAAATAATTTACCTTTCCTTTTTCAAGATAATATAAATCACAAAAAATTTGAACTATACTGCAAACATTATTGGATAGTGTGAAAGTGGAAAAGGAATACCCTACACAAGTGATGCACACATGTACATTTGAACACTAATATATTTTTGTAGTTGAAATGCAATGCTTGTTTTCATTTAAATGTAGGGTTTTTAAAGCAAGAAGAAATAATGGCTGCCAAATTAATAAGCGTTTCTTTGGGAAAAATTTAAATCTTTTATTGGGTGATGAAGATAATAGAGGGTATTGAATCTTGATTCTTGACATCTAGAGAGAACCCTACAGCCTAACACAATCCAATGGAATTGACCAAAAAAACCCAAATAGAGTCATCCCTACTATAGGATGAAGGGCCTGCAGTAAGAACTTACCATTTTGCAAGAGCTGAGGGCGAATGCTATTCTGCAAGAGCTGAGGGTGAACGCTGAGGGCGAATGCTGAGGGAAAATTCTGTTCTGCAAGAGCTGAGGGCGAATGCAGGGAAAATTTTGTTCTGCAAGAGCTGAGAGCGAATGCAGGGCGAATTCTGTTTTGCAAGAGCTCAGGGTGAATGCTGAGGGCGAATGCTGTTCTGCAAGAGCTCAGGGTGAACGCTGAGGGCGAATGCTGTTCTGCAAGAGCTCAGGGTGAATGCTGAGGGCGAATGCTGAGGGTGAATGCTGTTCTACAAGAGCGGAGGGCGAATGCGCGCGTGATATCAGACGTTAATGTAGCACACATGTACATTTGAACACTAATATATTTTTTTAGTTGAAATGCAATGCTTGTTTTCATTTAAATGTAGGGTTTTTAAAGCAGGGAGAAATAATGGCTGCCAAATTAATAAGCGTTTCTTTGGAAAAAATTTAAATCCTGTATTGGGTGATGAAGATAATAGAGGGTATTGAATCTTGATTCTTGACATCTAGAGAGAACCCTACAGCCTAACACAATCCAATGGAATTGACCAAAAAAACCCAAATAGAGTCAACCCTACTATAGGAGGAAGGGCCTGCAGTAAGAACTTACCATTTTGCAAGATCTGAGGGCGAATGTTGTTCTGCAAGAGCTGAGGGCGAACGCTAAGGGCGAATGCTGAGGGAAAATGTTGTTCTGCAAGAGCTGAGGGCGAATGCTGAGGGCGAATGCGCGTGTGATATCAGACGTTAATGTAGCTATTGCGACGAATACAAAACAATAAAATCATTTTTATGTAGTGCGCATATAAGTTTCGAATTTTTATGTAGCACTCATATAAGTTTCATATTTTTATGTAGCGTGCATATAAGTGTCATTATACCGACGGTGGAAAAGGTGTCGCTATTACGACGGGTGCCTCCAAACGTCGCAATGGCGACACCTAGACATTGTGTCGCAGTTGCGATGTTTGGAGTTGTCTCAATAGCGACACTTTGGGCCATGGTGTCGCAATTGCGACGTCTTCCTCCAAACGTCGCAATTGCGACACGTTTTTAAGTGTCGGTATTGCGACAATTTTCTATAGACGTCGGTATAGCGACGGTTTCGGGCGGGATGGAAAAAATTTGGGAAAATTTCCAACATTTGGTCAAAAGCGTCGGAACCAAGTGTCGGAATTTCCGCCAAATGTAGTAGTGAACACATATACATTATGGTGGGTTCTGATTGCCCTTCCAACCCTTTTTTTGTTCTTCATGTTGCATATCTCACATTATTTCGATCTAAAGGTCACATCATAGCCATTATCGCACATTTAGCTAACACTATGCATATTGTGCAGATTGTGCTTCCGTCTTTGGATCAATACTGACTACACCTTTACTGTTGATTCTTGCTAGAGAACTATTTCCAAAGGTGACATTTTTTCCTCTGTCACTTTATTTTAGTCAAAAAAAAATTTCTTTTGTCCCTAGCCATATGTTTGGAACAACCACTATCAGCATACCATTTGTTTTCTTGATTATGAGATGATAAGGCGAGTCCACATTGCATTCTCTTTTCAACATTTTGTTTCCAACTCCCCTTATCCTTTTGGATAGTTGGTTTTCCAATATTTTTGGACTTAGACAGGTATTCAAACTTGCATCTACACTCACTAGCTTTGTGCCCATAATTATTACATTTGAAGCATTCTACTTCACTTAACAAAGGAGAAAAGACATTATGATTTCTGAGAGAAGAGTTTCGAGATTTAAAATTTTGATATTTATTATATCCATGATTTTCATCTCTATCAACTTTTATCATTCTATAATCAACAACTTTGTGTCCAAATATATGACACTTATAAAAATGACCATAAACGAAATATTCATGCCTATTTTCAGAAATATTACAATTTTGTGCATGAGAGTACCTTGGATATCTGGTTGATTGATTCATTCCCCATTGATGATATCCTCTCTATCCTTCTGCCTTTTTATTTTCATTTACTTTCTCTCGATTCTTCTTTTCATAACTATGTGATTGTTTGAATCCTGCAGACTTTAACTTCATCTTCCTCATGGAATAATGTTGTTCCTCTAAGTATCCTAGATATGTTATAATTCTTGAGGTCCTTTAGTTGTTTATAATCTGATCTAGTTTTTTGTGCCTTCAACAAAATTCTCATTGAGAACTCTCTCTATCTTCCTTCCCTCTAGATCCATTTTTAGAGACACAAGGTTTGCCTCAAGACTTTAACAGTTTTCTTCCCCTTCATGGATTAGATCTTGAACTACTTCTTCCTTTCACATTACTTCTTCTAGTTCAAATTTTAAAAATAGAAACTCATCCCTGCATGTTCTTGAGATTGTTCGCTTTAATACCTTCATAAAATTTTGTCTTAACTGCTTGTTCTCTTCTTCCAATTTCTCACATGCTCCTTGTTTTTCTTCTAGAAGAAGAACCATGCCATTCTTTCTCTTAATATTCTCTTCAATTTTTTATTTTTGGTATGACAACTTCTCATTATCTGAGTTGTACATACGCTCTTCAACAAGATGCAATTGTTCCTTTAGCATCTTATTCTTCTTCCTTGCTTTCTTTAATTCATTAAGGGCACTAATGAGTTCACCTTCAATGTCAACCACTCCTTATTCCTCTTCCACTACAAAGTTAACAATACTTTGTTTCTTGGAGTCTATTCCGAAGGCCATAAGTAGATACTTATTGAAATCATCCTCCGAAGAGTTCTGGCTATTTGATCTTGGTGCTGAACTATCTTCTTTAGAGTAGAAACCCTTTTTCTTGTAGAACCTTTTCTTCTATTGATTTTGAGATTTTTTCCACGATTTATTATCATCTTCCTTTTCAGTACTTTCTTTGTAGGGGAATTTGGATGAAAAATGTCCCACTCTTCCATAATCAAATAATTTAAAGGGAAGGTTCCCTTTATACTTGATTGAGCCATGCTTTAGCTTCCTGGCCAACTGTGCTAACTGCTGATCAGATTCGCAATTGGAGCACTCTTGAAGTTTTTTGAGCTCCTTTCCATTTTTAGACACTTTAATCGCTACTTCCTTTTGTTATGACTTATCCTTTCTAACTCTCATCTCTTAGGAAGTGAGAGTACCATGTAACTGGTCCATCTTGAGATCTTTCAAATTATTTATTTATTCAATAGTTGAGACTTTTCCATTAAATCTCATGGGAAAAGATCTTAATATTTTTTGTACAACCATTTCTTCCTTGAATTCTTCTCCTAGCCCTCTGATCATATTGGTTACATCATCATCCTTGAGGAAGTATTATGAAATTCTCCCATCTTTTCCCATTCTTAGGCTCTCAAACCTCATTCTGAAGGTTTGCAGTTTGGCCTACTTGACCTTGTCATCCCATTTGTAACCCTAGGTAAGCTTTACCCACACCTCCTTAGCAGATTTAAAATGCATGAATTTTACAAGTTTTGATTGACTAAGACCAAAGAGAATAGATTTCTTAGCTTTAGCATTGTTTCCATATAATTTCTTACAATATCCATCCATGGGAGGAATATCAAGGACATTATAGTCTACCAATACTGAAGTCCATACATCTACACCAAGTGACATTAGGTATTGTTCCATCCTTATTTTCCAGAAGGAAACGTTTGTCCTATCAAAGGCTGGTATTTTGCTTGAATAAGCCTATTTTTTCTCTTGCCTTGACATAATTCCTTATATATCTTCCTTCCAGTGGTTAGATTGCTTCTGAAGGAACTGCTCTGATACCAATTGTTGGAATAAGGAATTACTGGGGGGGGGGGGGGGGGGGGTGAATCGGTAATTCTATGATTACTTCAATTTTTATTTTGAATATATTCTTACTTCATCCCTCTCCCATATGTTATTTATGATAGAATTCATTCATAAATAAATAAGAATTAAGACATGAGCATTCATATGTTCAAAAACAGTTCTCAAGATCAACACACACACATTGACACGGGTATTTTTCACGTGGAAACCCAAAGGGTAAAAACCACGAATATGTTGTTTTTTTAAGATGTAAATTAAGAAACCACTTAATTACATCAGTTCGTTTGTGAGAACCCACTCACTAGAGGCACTGACCTCCTTAATATAGCAAGCACCAAATTTCGAATAGGCACCAACCTCTTTAGAATAGAAAGAATCAACTTGCCAAGAGGAACCAACCTCTTTGAATGCATTCCACCACCTGCTACTGCCACCATTATACTATTTCATAAAATTTTCAAACTAAAAACACAGGAATTTACAAATAAAATAAATAACAACCAACTGTGTCACAAAATTTCATTATGCTCTCCATCCTTTGCTGAAACACTAACTCCTCCAGTCTTTCACAACCAGACCTTTTGTACTCTGCTTAGCATAACATGCAATCAACACTATTATATTCCACAACGCATCATCTATTTTTTCTCCCACATCTTAGGCTATATTCTCCTGACCACCACTATGTTTCCTCACAACTCATCCTCCATTTCTTCTCCACAGCTCAGAATATATTCTCTGTCACCTAGAACTACCATGACACTACCACTCAACAAATTAAACAATATCCTTTTTCTCTACCTTACACAGAGGCTTTCACTGGTTTTGTTTCACCGCTACGTACTACACAATCCTTTTTCTACCATTGGTATAAAACATCACTAAACTGCTTCTTTGCATGACTTACTCTGATGCCTTTACATATACACAATGATTTGTCCCATAGAGTTAATCACATGAATGGGCTTTTGAAATAATGACAAACTCACCGTGTACACTTCCATGATGAGCTTTTAAATCGCAGTCTGTCTGGTCATGTTACAGGAACTTTCCATACTTGTTTATTTCGCATCAGAGTTATATAGTATACAGGAATGAAAGCTTTGCTTCCCTCTTTTATTTAATTCACAAAGGCATGCATGAGACGAGAATGATATATTAAACAAGCCAATTTCCTTGGTGCATTATTGTAGGGCTTCTTCTCTGCAACTACCAACTCTAAGGTATTGCATTCAAAACTCGACTGCCAACCCATCCGTTCTTATTCAATTACTTGTATTGTGCCATCAGAGACACATTATATCGTAATATATGACATTGTATTCCCCGATATCCTTGGCTCCCTTTCTTAATTGATCTGTTCCCTTGGTTCTTCGACCTCTCACGACCATGTGCCAAGCATACATCAGAAGCCACTTTTATCACAACTCTTCAGAAACCGTTTGCACAGAAGTTACAATGCTCTCATCCTCTAATATTTCGACATTCAATATGATGTCATTTACGACCACATGGAAACTCCTTAGTGGAGACATGTTTCACCCAGATTTGGCCCACCATGCCACCCAATAATATTGAATCTCCCTGGCACATGTCGTATCCTACCACCACTTCATGCTTCCATCAATTTCCACTGTAGATTCTTGGAACCAATATCATGTCACCATGTGTCGTGCCAAAGGAGAGAGAAGAGGACCCGCAGGACCTTGGTTTTATAGCTGAATCCTTTTTTACTCTTCGGAATTTATCGGGGCTTTCAACACTATTGGGATCGTTGGATGTCATAGGTCTAGGATATTCCAATATCCTAGACCTATGATATTCTAATATCTGATAAGCCACTCCTGCTACGATGTTATGATATGTTGGTCTACTATGAGGTTATGATTTTCCCTGTGCTCTGAGGCTCCAATATCTGATATGCCTCCTGCTCTGATGTTTCAATATCTCAGACCTTCGATATTCTAATATCTGATATGCCTCCTTCTCTAATATCCCATCCTTCTCAAGGCTTCATATGCATGAACTTCAACAGGCCATATATTTTGATCTAGAAGCCCATTTTTGAACTTCTGCATATCGTTGGAAAGCTCTTCAAGAGAAATTTCCAATGGATAGGATCTGATGTAGGTTTGGAGCACATTTTCTACCTCTAAGATGACTCCAAACTCTCTGATACACTTTGCTTCACTCTTCTTCCTCTTGTACTCAGAATGTTGGGTGCCTAACCACCATATTCATCATTTTATGGCTTCTCAATAAACCTTCTACTATGAATATTCTCTACTAGAAGCCGACAGATATCAATGGATCACTATTAACTCTTGTTGACATAAATTCCAACACTAATACAACAACTTATTTTCCAACAGTTTCATCATCTTTCAATATATTTCATAATATTTTAGGATGTTTCACTAACTTTCTTGATGTTTCATCATCTTTTGCGATCTTTCATTATATTTCATCATTTTTTATGATCTTTTGTGATCTTTTGCGATCTTTCATGATCTTTTTGTGAATTTTCATCATATTTCACTTTTTTTCGTCATCTTTCATTATATTTGGGATCTTTTGTGGCATTTCTTTATATTTCATAGTCTTTGGTGATATTTTAGTATGTTTTTTATACTTTCATAACCTTTCATCATCTTTCACGATCTTTCATCATTTTCGCGATATTTAGGATGTGCCACGAAATTTTGTTATTTTTTCCCATCTTTCATCATCTTTTAGGATGTTTTGAGGTCTTTTGTGACCTTTTGTCATATTTCGTGATTTTTTAGGATGTTTTGTGATTTTTTGTCGTATTTTGTCATCTTCCTTCATCTTTCACAATCATTCATAATGTTTCATCATCTTTAATGATTGTTTTTCGTCTTTTGTGATCTTTTAGGATTTCTCATAGTATTTCTTTATCTTTCAACATATTTCGTGCTCTTTTGTGCTCTTTTGTTATCTTTTGTAATCTTTCGTGACATTTCGCAATGTTTCATGTCCTTTTGTGATCTTCCTTCATCTTTCATGATTTTTTTTGGTCTTCCGTGATCTTTCATGATTTTTCATCATCTTTCATCAACTTTTGCGATCTTTTGTGATTTCCATCATCTTTTAGGATGTTTTGTGATATTTAGCAATCTTTCTTCATATTTCATGATATTGCATGATTTATCATCATCTTTCATAACGTTTCGTCATATTTCAAGATCTTTCATCATATTTTGTGATGTTTTGTAGTCATTCGTGATTTTACATCATCTTTCAGGATCTTTCACCATCTTTCATTATATTGCATTCTTTTTTTCATCTTTTGTGATATTTTAAGATTTTTCACAGACTCTCTTGATGTTTCATCATCTTTCACGATATTTCATCATTTTTAGGATGTTTTGCGATCTTCTGTGATTTTTCGTCATCTTTCATGATATTTTAGGATGTTTTGTAGATTTTTGTAATATTTTGTGGTGTTTTATAATATTTCGTGATCGTTATGATCTTTTATGATCTTTTAGGGTGTTTCACAGACTTTTGCAATATTTCATCATCTTTCATGATATTTCATTATTTTCACGATCTTTTAGGATGTTTCATAGTATTTCACGATCTTTTGTGATTTTTCGTTGTCTTTCATTATATTTCATCATTTTTTAGGATATTTTACAGTCTTCCGTGACATTTTTTCATCTCTCATGATGTTTTGTCATCTTTCATGATATCTTATGAAGTTTTGTGGTCTTTCGTGAACTTTTGTCATCTTTCATGATCTTTTGTCATCTTTCGAGATCTTTCATCATATTTTGTGACATTTTAGGATGTTTTGTGGTATTTCATGATTTGTAATCACCTTTCACGACCTATTTTCATCTTTTACGATATTTTAGTATTTTTGTGGTCTTTCTTGATCTTTCATCATATTTCGTCATCTTTCGTCATCTTTCGTCATCTTCCATGATCTTTCACGGTCCTTCACGATATTTTTTAATCTTTCTTCATCTTTCATGATCTATTGCAGTTTTCTATGATATCTAGTAAATTTTCATCATCTTTTGCGAACTTTCGTCACGTTGCAAGATGTTTCATCATCTTTTCAAATCTTTCATCATAATTTAACATGTTTTGCAGTCTTTCACAATATTTCATCGCCTTTTTCCATATTTCATCATATTTTGCAATCTTTTTTCATATTTATCGATCTTTTAGGATTTTTCAAAAAATTTCTTCATGTTTCATAATATTTCGTGATATTTCATCATCTTTCGTCATTTTTCAAGATGTTTTGCATCTTTCGTGATCTTTGGAGACCTTTCATGATTGTTCGTCATCTTTCATGATAGTTAAAGATATTTTACAGTTTTTCATCAACTTTCACAGTCTTTTTCAATCTTGTGTGATATTTTAGGATGTTTCACGAACTTTCATAATCTTTTTCAATATTTTATCATCTTTCATGATCTTTCATCATATTTCGCAATATTTTAGGATGTTTTTTGATCTTTCATGATTTTTTGTCATCTTTCATTATTTTTTGTGATATTTCATCATATTTTAGGAAGTTTGTAGTGTTTCGTGACCTTTTGTCATATTTCATGATCTTTCATGATATTTCATGATATTTTAGGATGTTTTGCGATATTATCATCTTAAGTGATACACTACAAGAAAAAAGGGTATTGGTGAGGGTCATGGTTGTGACGGACCTTTAAGGTCCGTCACCAATGTCACATATGGTGATGACCCTTAAAAAAGAATCGTTGTAAGTGTATATAGTGATGGTCTTTTAATATCCGTCACTAAAGCTATTTTCAATGACACTTTTGGTGAGGGTCATTAAAGGCCTATCACTAATTCTCCCTTCAGTGACACTTCTAGTGAAAAATTTTTAATGACCCTCACTGATGCTCTTTTTGTTACTTTTGGTGACGTTCAAAAAATTTTCATCATCATTGATCATTCCAATGAGTTTTTTATGACGTTATGTGCTTGTTAATATATTTTTTGTCAAAAGATAATGATTTAATACCATTATTGTGGAGTCTTTTTTTATAATATGTCCAAGGTCGTAGTGGTTAAAGTCAGTCAATATTTTAAGAAGTAATTAGTGTGTATCATTAATTCCCTCAAGTAATGACTAGTCGAATAGAGTTTTCCTATGAGTCAACACATGATTCATATCTATTGAGTTTATTATCTAGAAAATTCCCTTTAGATAAAGTCCCACTAGTGTGTGTAGGAAATATATTATTTAATACAAAACAAAGTTGTGTCAATTCTATTAATGAGAAATACCTAACACTCCTGAACAATCCGGGCACACCTTAAATTAATGCTTTGGCACACATTAACATTTCTTAGAACCTAGCATGTCTTGGAAACTCTTTGTAACTTGAACATATTTTCATGACACTAACGCCCAAGCACATGGTGGAATGTGCTAGCACAACATATAAATCTCCTAGCACGTGTTGGCATGCATGTAGTCCCTAGCATGCCCTGGAACACCTTGGTTGAATGCATTGACATACATTGTCACTTAGCACACAATGCCACTTAGCATGTATTGGGACCTATTATTAGTGTTGATATCATTCCCCTATTGAAAACTATAATGTCTCGACTTATTAACCCTTTTATTGGTTCTTCCTTTTGTTTCCTTGGAAATTCTTGACACATATTGACATACCCTCACACCCTTCACATCCTTAGCACCTGGCATGTATTGGCATATCTTGGCACTATTTGGCACAGATAATTAGCACACCCTGGAACTCCCAAGCACACTTTGATACTTCTTGACATGACTTGATATTCCCTAGCATGCCTTACAAATCCTTAGCATACCTTGTCACTCCCTCCTTGGCATGACAACTAGCACTCACTAACACTAGTCCCTGGCACACGCTCCTCATATTCATTAGCTTCCATGAATTTTTACCTAGTGCTCCCTTAATGATTTGTCCTAGTAATACTTAACACTCCTCAACATGCATTAGCACTCACTAGCACACCTTAGCACTCCTCAACATTCCCTTCCACTTCATACATGAATAACACTATGTGACACATATTGGCACTTGGCACGTGTTGGTGCTTGTAAATTCTTAGAATGTATGGAATACGTTGAAGTTCCTTGGTATGATTTGGCATGGTTTAATATTAAATTTATTTGAGATCAATTGTTGAAAAGTAAATGAGAATAAACAAAGGAATACTTGGCACTTAGAATTCACTAAGACTTTGCACTTGGAACCTATTGTCACCTAGTGTTGGTATGCCTAGCATGCCCCTATGGGAAAATTTAAATTGATGTCTTATTAACCCTCTTATGTGTTCATTTCCTTGTATTTTAACATGTTTCTCCCTTTTGTTTCCTTGATAGTCGCTGGAACACATTGACACACCCTTGCACATCTTGGCATGACTTATCACTTGGCACATCTTAGCATGTTTGACATGCCTTCACACTATCTGGCACATATTAGCATTCCCTAGCACACATTGACACTCATGTCCTCACAACTAGCCTTTACATTTTTTCATGACTTGGGAACCCAATCAATTCCTTGGCTACTAAAATTCATGTGACAATAATGGCTTGCTTCAAGCACAAAAACTTGAGCAATTGCACCTACTACAAGTATATTGTACCTTGTTCACCTAATAACTGCTTATATCTCATCTTATACCACTCATTTCCAAGCTCAACTTGACCCACTTAAATAGTTACCAAGACAAGGCTCACATGATCTAGCCATGGCCATAAAACAACTAAGCAACATAACTTACATAGGAAATATTTCACATGTATGTTCAATTCGTATAAACAGTATAACATTAAATGAGAGTTTACAAGAACCACAAGATGCACAAGGCACACAAGATATAAGCTGACACAAGTCGAGTTCCCAAAAATGTATACACAACAATGTACAATATGCAATTATCTAGAATATTTTAAAACATAAGCATGTAGCCAAAGTGTGCCACATCTCATATAAAAGAAAATATAAAGGCAAAACAATGTTGTGTCTAACACAAAGTGATCTCCCTTTGTCTAAAACTGCTATGTCAAGCCCAATATAACAACCCTATGATTTCCTCCTGTAAATCATATTCTAAACTTCTCCTAACAAAATTTGTCCTTAGCACACTTGAATTCATTGACGCTCCCTAGCACACACTCTTATTCATTCCTTTCCATGCATTTTGACCTATTTGTACCTTGATATGCCCTGACACTCCCTAACACTATTCAGCATGCATTGACATTGTCCGACATGTGTTAGCATGCATTTTCATTCCTAATGTGCATGCCCTGACCCTCCTTAGCTATCATGGCCTCACAAATACCCTTACTTAATTTGTAACTTGGGAACCTAACCAAGCCCTCACTTCACTACAAGAGCTTGACCAAGTTACGGTTACTACAACTAGACTATGTGGTTGAATTGTGTAGCTTGGTAGGTACTCCAGAAGCCTGGTGAGATGGTTTTGTGTGAGTTTGGTCACAAAATAATTTGTGGGAAAAGAATCCAAGAAAAGGGATTTTGGACCCAATATGGGGTTTTAAATCTAAAAGAAAATTAAAAAGGAAAATTAATATTTCCTAAGGTCTAAGTGGATAAAACCCATAAGTTCTAGAGGGTTCCTAAGAGGTCTAGGAAAAACTATTTAAGGAGGCCTTAGGATTAAGGAAATAACATCAATTGAGAAGGAGCTCATTTGATAAAGGGGGTGAAGAGATATGTATTCATAAAGTAGGTCGAGTAAGAGGACCGAGTAAGGGTTGCTAAAGGGAGGCCATGATCATCCTGCAAGAGCAATATCATCATGTGAGGGCTCACAAGAATGTTGAATACCTTAATGGTGGGTTCGAGCTAGGAAGTAGAATGGCATAATGTTGGTTCTCTTATGGTAGATAAAGCTTAATAGAGGTTTCTCATGAGAATATGGGCATGTAATTTCAATGGTGTATTTGTGTGAAGGCTGCACCAAATTCAGAAATGTTGAAATTTGCAACAAGAAACATTGAAATTGGAAACCAAAAAGGACAAAAAGAAATGCACCCACACTGGTGAGGAATTTTGATGCACCAGGAGTGAGGAATGTGGAGCGTATAATTTATTTTCCCCTTAAATAAATTGAACAATAAATCGTAATTTCATCTCATAAAAAATTGTGTTAGTTAACTAAGTCATGATGACTGAGTTCGCTCAAGAAATTTGAGTTGAGGATCTAATATGAGGAATGTAGAGGGATTAATGTAATATTTTTGGGGTCCAGTTGCAGTTGATGCATCAGTGGGGTGTAGTGTGAATTATTTAACTCAATTAAATGAGTTAAAATTAGTTAAAATAGTTTCAATTAAGTGGTGAGCTAGTGAGAGGTTGGCCAGTGAATTAAATTAGATTTAATTCATAATAAGTTATCAGTCAAATAAATGATAATTCATTATTAATAGTTGCATGCATGCCAGTTCTAAGGAATACCTAGTTGAGGTAGAGGTTAAACGGAACATATATATCTTTTGTATTTATACAAAATTTCTCATGTGCAATTATAAAGTCATTGGGATTCCATGATGGATTGCGCAATCAAGGAAGACTGATTTTCCTAATTAATAGGGAGTTGATTCCCTAGGAATTTCATGAGCAAGGTATACTAAAGGAAGGTTGAGAATTGTATAATTACTAGACCAAGTTTGCCTAGATCAGCGAGAGACAATTGGGCACAAAGTGTTGGAGAATCTCATGAGAGATTAAGCAATATATTGTTTCATGATTCCTTGACTTAATACAAAATAGATATAGAGCAATTTTGAGCAGATTCTTTCCCCAGATACATCTTGTGTTGTGTGATTGATAATTTATTTCTCTTACTTATATGTGATTGTGAGATTGTGTTTTGTTTCCAAAAATTGTAGGAAGGATTCGGTATCTTGTTTTAGTACATTACAAGATCAGATTGAATCCCATTGGTTAGATTTTCTATATGGTATCAGAGAGAGAATTTTTTGGATGGTGAGTTTGCATAGAATATCTGAATATTTTGGTGTAAGATTAAAAAAAAATAGCATATTTGGATTTCTTGCAAAAAACTACCCAAATCGAAAATCAATTCGGAGCTTGGATGAGGGAGATATCATTGATTTAAAATCAACTCTTTTTTAGAAAATTTTGTAATGGCAGGACAATTACAACGTTCAAAATTCAACAACCTATATGCACTTGAGGTACCAGATGCATGCAAAGCTTTGAGGAGAAAATAAGAGGTTAGAGACTTGGCTGTTGAGAGGGAGTACAAATTACCTCTCAACATGTAGCCTTAGAAGCGGTCTTAGAAGGTTGTGGAGAAACCACAGTTAGAGAATCAGAGAGGAGACCAAGTGGAAGAGTCCACTGAAGAAAATACCTCCATGAGGAGGGAATTTCGAGCCAGATGGGCAGAGGGAGCACATGCAGCCATACCTCTAGGTGACATGTGGGGTGATGTGTAGACATGATCCCCATGGTAAGAAATTTGGTGAGGGTCCATTGAGATGGTGTGTCTCATGGATCAAACCTAGCTACCAGGAGTCCACATTACAATAGTAACAAGAAGGATCAGTTAGATTGATTCAGTCAGATTTCAGGAAGAAAATAATCAGAGTGACAGATGTTAGATATTTGAGCACATATCAGAGTTGGAAATAGTGCAAAGGGCACAGATGCAAATGTCAGCAGGAGCTCAGAGAGTCCAGTAGATAGGTGCAGTAGCTAGTAGCAGTCATAAGACTTTGATGACAAATTTCTTATACTTATTTAGTTGCTTGGAAGCTATTCAGTTTCAGGATTTGCAGGTGAAAACAAAATTAGAGAAGTGTTACACGCAGAATTCTAAAAGTACCAAATCAGGATAGACTGAATTCCTTCCTTGTTGAGAGGGAGTGTTTATATTTGCAACAAGAAATAGTGAAATTGGCAACCAAAAAGGAAAAAAAAAATGCACCAACACTGGTGAGGAATTTTGATGAACCAGGAGTGAGGAATTTGAGGCATCCAATTTATTTTACTTTCAATAAATTGGATAGTAAATCGTAATTTCATCTCATAACAACTCGGGTCAGTTAAATAAGTTATGATTACTGAGTTAGCTCAAGAAATTCGAGTTGAGGTGATCCACTTGGGCCTCACCATTGTCTCTCCTTAGTTTTTCAATCTCCTTAATTATAGAAAAATTTACTTTTTTTATCAGTTTTTTGAGTCCTAAACTTCCAAAGCCATTTTGAGGCCCCAAAAGACGTTTTTTCAGTTCTTGAACTTCCACACCCATTTTGAGGCCCCAAACGATGTTTTTCAGGCATGAAAGGATAATGCAAAAGGCACGGATGCAGATGTCAGTATTAGCGCAGAGAGTCAAGTAGACAAGTGTAGTAGCTAGCAGCAGTCATAATAATTTGATGACAAATGAATTATATTTATTTTTATTCAGTTGTTCCGAGGCTATTTGGTTTTAGGATTTGCAAGTGAAAAGAATAGTAGAGAAGTGTTTCATGCAAAATTCCAAAGGTATCGGATCAAGATAGGTTGAATTCCTTTCTTGTTGAGAGGGAGTGTTGAAATTTGCAACAAGAAATAGTGAAATTGGCAACCAAAAAGGAAAAAAAAATGCATCCACACTGGTGAGGAATTTGAGGCATCTAATTTATTTTTCCCTTAAATAATTTGGACAATAAATTATAATTTCATGTCATAACAACTTGGGTCAATTAACTAAGTCATGATGACTAAGTTAGCTCAAGAAATTCGATTTGAGGTGATCGAGCTGGATATTGGTGACCACACGCCTATTCCTCTTGGGCCCTTGCCATTGTCTCTCTTCAATTTTTCAGTTTCCTTAATTATAGTAAAAATTACTATTTTTTTCAATTTTTCAGGTCCTGAACTTCCAGAGTCATTTTGAGGCCCCAAACGATGTTTTTTGGGCATGAAACGTTAGGTGATCACATAGAGTTTGTTTAGTATTTATATTCCTCATAGAGATATTTCTAACGAGGTATGATCTGCATCAAACAAAGATCGTATGATCAAGTTACGACCCCGGGAAGTTGGCTACCCAACTACCCCCAATAGGGCCCATACACTCTTGGTGTTACATCTCCTTGAGTTAGGGTTTTCTCTTATTTTTCAATAAAAAAAAGGCCCTTGAGCCTTATTGTAACACAATTCAGAGGCATGTAGCTACCACATCTCTTCTCATAGATAATTGACCATCGTCCCAGCTAGTTTGTTTTCCATTCTGTATGTAAGAATTTTTTAGTATTTGATATTATTGAAATGAAGTGTTATTCCTACTGAATCTTTGTGTTTATGTTTATTTATGTATTTTATTGCATTCCTGCATATTTCTGAATCATGAGGGTCTAATATGAGGCATGTAGATGGATTCTAATATTTTGGGGGTCCAGTTGCAATTGATGTATTAGTGGGGTGTAGGTGTGAATTAATTAACTCATTTCTAACTGAGTGATGAGCTAGTGGGAGGTCCACTGAATTAAATTATATTTATTTCATAATGAGCGATCAATCAGATAACTCATAATTCACTATTAATAGTTTCATGCATGTCAATTCCGAGGAAGATCCAGTTGAGACATAGGTTAAAGGGAACATAGCTATCAGTTGTATTTATACAAAATTTCCCATGTGCAATTATATATTAATTGGGATGCCATGATGGATTGTGAAATCAAGGAAGTTTGGTTTTCCTAATTAATAGGTAGCTAATTCCCTAGGAAATGCGCTAGCAAGGTTGGAAGAAGGAAGGTTGACAATTGGCTAAGTACTAGACCGATTTTTCCTAGATCATTAGGAGACAACTGGTGGAGTGCTAGAGAATCTCATGAGAGATTAAGGATTGCATTGTTCCATGATTCCTTGAAATAATACACAAAATAGATAGAGGGGTTTTGAGTAGTTGATTTCCCCATATACATCTTGTGTTGTGCGATTGATAATTTCTTTCTCTTACTTATATGTGATTGTGTGATCGTGTTTTTGTTTTTGCAAATTGTATGAAGGATTAAGTATCTTGTTTTAGTACATTAAAATTTCAAATTGAATCCCATTGGTTAGATTTTATAAATGAAATAGAAGAGAGGGTTGATATGATATTTTCCTGTGTTGGTTAGTAGGCCGCAAGGTCTATGATAAATATCAACATAAATGGAGGAGGGATTGCACTGTAATTTAGAGCCAAAACAGAAGTAGATGCAGGGATAATATTGATTGAGGTAACCCTAGTTTGAGGGTCAACATTGAGACCTAAAGTTCATGTCAAGCTTCAGTCAAAGAAATATCTAGAATCTATGGATCCATATGAGCTAGGTCGAGTCTCTTGTGGAGGCAAGAGTAGTGGTTTTTTCTATAGTTGGATAGGGTTTGTTCTACAAAAATTAGAAGTACTTAAGTATACTTCCCTTGTTTCGACAATTTCCTAGCATGTTTAGTTCATAAGGTATTCCCTTAATACTATAACAAATTTGCGTAGAAGAAGAGCGGTTGTGACCCTTAGAGCGAGGTTTATTTATACAATATAGACAACATATCTGGAACATGGTTTGTAGATTTAGTATGTGTGGAGATAGCAGATCCAAAGGAGGGTGGAACCTGAGAAGAAGATTGAGCATGCAGAGTAAATGTACCATATGAAGAATAGATTGAAATGTAGAGGAGTTGATTTTGGTGGAATATCCATAGAGTTTTAGATACAGCTATGAAGAAACCTATAAAAAAATAGTCAATGGACTATTAGTGGCTGATTTGTGACCCTATTTCAGTCATATACATATTTTTAGAAGGATGATAAGAGGATTAGTTCAGATTTTTTCATATATTTGACAACAAAGATCAAATTGTCGATACACAAGAATAATTATTTTGAGAGGAATCAAACCATTGTTAGGTGGAAGATTTGAAGAGCCGTAGATGAAGACAATATTGTGGGCCCTAGATCAGTGAAAAGAATCAACTATGGTTGGGCAGCTTGACGGTAGTCCAAGTACAGTTGGAGGGTTTTTAGGTGACTATTAAAGAAGAGCCCTAACTCTTTTACTTGTGAAGGAAAACAAGATTGGTAGAAGGGTAGGTGTATAGGTCCTAAGGATGTGTAGAATTTAAAGAAATAAAGTAGCATTCAAGTGAGCTAGCCAAATGTTACACAGTAATTTGTCACCGTCCCTGCATTTCCCCATCCCACACATTGGAGGGCTTATTCCATGACCTGTGAACAGTGACATGACTTGAAACCACTTTCATGGCATCCCCCTTGACAAGGACAATCATTCCCCTGAAGACAATTTCCTATGAAAAGCCCTAAAAAACACTCCTTTATAAGCTTGGTGCGGGTAAATCCCCTCTGCGGACAAAGGCGATCCCTACTAGCCCATATCGGGTCTAGAAACAACCATGTCACGCTAAGACGCAAGTTCCTAATTGCAAGAAGACAAAGATGCGACAGGAGGCCTACCTTAAGTCCTACGCTGCTGTCGTTTGTGGAGGAGATGGTGCTTCCCTCCCTTGCTTTGGCAGATCACAAGTCTCTCGCTCGATGCGATTGAACACCTGCACGTACAATAAGAACAACAAACAAGCAAGTGTAAAACCTAATACATGCAATTATGTATCAGTCAGAGAAGCTACAACTCATAACATGAAACACGAATATCCAAGTGGAACCATAATCGAAGTCATTTATTATTAATCAGAACAAAGAAAGATACAACCTAAGCTCTAACGCTGGATCTTCCTTCGGCAGGTCGACAGAGGAGTATGTCTCGGTAAAGCTCGTCGGGACAAGGAAAATTCTCTCTCTCTTCGGCTATCTGACGATAATATCCTTACAATGATTCAACTCTATTCAGGCTAGCTTGCAAACGGAAAATGACAAGCTTATATAGATGGTGGAAGGGGAGTTGGGATCCCTATAATCATGGGATTGGCCCTATCCTCAAGGAAGCTTCCATGAGAGGTGGAAAACCACTTCCTCTACATGGAGATCCAGAGCCAAACCTCCCAATTAAATTTAGAGACTAGTTTAGGAATTGGTTAGAGTCAATCTTCCGCCATTTATTTTTTAAAAACACTCCTTAATAAGCCTGGCGTGGGTACAACACTAGGACAGTGCGCCAGCTGGTGCACCCTCTTTGGTGGATTTCCCCCATTGGCACGAGGGTTGAACTGGAAAGTCGTGCCAATGCTAAAAATGCTATTTTTAGGGCTTTTCACAGGAAATTTTCTTCAGGAGAATGATTTTCCTTGTCAAGGGGGATGCCATGAAAGTGGTTGCAGGTCATGTCACTACTCACAGGTCATGGAATAAGCCCTCCAATGTGAGGGATGGGGAATTTTAGGGACGGTGAAAAATTACTGTGTAATAGATGCCCCCTAAAGCATGAGGTCCGAGAGAGAGAGGGGGGTGAAATGCTTTACGAGAACACGCCCAACTGAAAACACTGTCTTCGAAAAAACTACGTAGACAAGTACAACTGATATCTAAAATACATGATATATATGTGGTATGGGCGTAGCCATAAGTAACAGAGTATACAATAATCAAGACCCAAGGTATGGACGTAGCCATCTAGTAAGGATCGATAAATATACTCAGGTATGGTCGCAGCCATCCAGTGAATGAGTCATGTAACCAATCATAATAATCCCCAAAATCACAGCCTTAATTATAACTGAAAAAATATAGGGTCTTGTGCTCCATCTTGACCCGAACAAAGTACAAGTTCAAGCATGCGAATAAGTGAGATGAAGTTGAACATGCAAGAACATCGTCTGATTAGCAGCCAGTGATGAAAACTGTTAACATACACAAGAGGAACCACCAATAATGACAATGGCCCTCAAGGTACTATAGGTACAATCCACGGAATGTGAACTGTGAGCTGGAATCAAACACCCGCAGAATCATCCGATCAAAGGTCAATGATGAAAACCTTGCGTCGAATGCGAAGAACCTGCCATTGAGGCATGCAGGCTCCAAGGTATCGAAAGGGAGTGTCTAGATCAACTTCCTAGATAATGAGCTGAAGTCGATAGGAAGTGACCTTGATCGAAGGTGGGCCATAGTGTTTCCCACATCATCGACGTGAGACAGAGGAATATAATGTTGTGAATCAGGATCAGAGGAGAATCAGAGGAAGGTTGAAATTTGCAGAGGTCAACTTCTCTTGAACATATCGGCGGCACGACAGTGGATTTGGCAGTATTTGACATCAAAAAATCATAGGTCATGATGACGAGGCAAAGAAAAAATGAGAGGTCAAAAAGGATAACCCAAACCCATGGAGGCAAACAGATAGTGAGATGAGATTTCCCCAACCCGACACGAATGCAGACAAGTGCCATGTCCAAGAGCGACATACTGCCGACATGACGATGATATTGGTTCCATTTTCCTCCACCATTTCTGGTGAGTACCTCTTTATTTTTACACAAGCTTGAAGAGGATACCATATTCTTGTCATATAAGTTCGTCCTTTGGACGAATCCATCCTAGTACATTTAACGATCCCTAGGAAGGAGGAACTTGAATATCGTCATTATGACTGAATCCGATGTCATTAGGGTTTAACGATTTTTGACGAAGGAAGAACTCGGCGTCTTTTCATGTTTAGAGAGTTTGAAAAGATAGCAGAAAAGTAAACTCCAACGGTCCCTTTTCGTAAAATGGTTCTTCATATCCGAAAAGGTAGAAAACAATGTCTGAGAAAACCTCCCAGTCACGATAGGCTAGGGTATTCCTTTTTCGTAAATAATCTATCCCAGCCCAAAAAAGGGGTAAACGTATACTAGGTAGATGTCGATTCACAGCCACTTTAACGAGATTGAAATGACAAGGGACTCAGCAATCTTTTCATGTTTAGAGAGTCAGAAAAGAGCTGAAATATGACTCCAAAGTGACTTTTTCATGTTTTTACCGAGTTTGAAAAATTATAAAATACAACTCGTATCACTGTCCAAGTCATGTAAAAACCTGTTGCTGCACATAAAAGCGAGTGTAAAATCCATTTTTCGACAAAATATATTAAAATATTGAGAAAAATGACTTTCAAAACCTAACTTTGACTTCAAAATTTATAAATATGCCACAAATGGTAAAAACATATTTACTTTTACTTTTTACCTCATTTGGAGCGCAACAGTGAGCTTTTGGTGTGAAAACTTGCGGCAGTGATAGCGACCAATCCAGTACATCATCCGGGTTCTCGTCCGTTGCAGGAAAGAGGCACTCCTTTAAGCTCCATTTTGATCCATTTTTGTATATTTCCATTGTGTATTTGATCTCTTGCTTACAAAGGGGTCGCGCCAATGGTGCAACGCAATTTTCCGCCTTAATTTTCCAAAATGTGAGCCACTAAATTGATTTTTTAAGTGTAAAAAAAATCTAATAAGGCATTTCTAACCATGTTGGTGCAGATATCCAAGAAAAATGGTGATTTAATGGAAGGAGAGGGAACATGGAGAAGAGGACGAAATGGCCATGCAAAATGAAGCTTGCATGAACGCATTCTGGGACTGTGGTCTCAAGAAATTTTTCCTCACGCCATGCTTACGAGCTCAACCTGAGCTATTACAATACTTGATTAGCGTATGGGACAAGAATGAATAAGTTTTCAAACTCCGAGACCAAGTACTAGCACTCAAAGTCTCTGATGTTTATTTCATAACCACACTGTCACACAGAGGCCCAGTCCAAATTATGACAGGCAGTAGATCTTCTGGGGAGAAAATGGATATGGTAATGGTGAGAGTGTGCCTAGGGGCACAAACAAGATCAGGTAGTGGGAAAGTAGACATCCATGCTATCCGCGATCTAGCACTCCAGGTGGTGCTTCACACCATTATGCGGGTTGTAAGATCGCAGGCCCCGCATGAGGCAACCAAGGCGCAGCTCCTACTAGCTTCCAAATGCATGAATCCTACACTTTTTGATTGGGCCACTGCCGTGACAACGAACATCAAACCGTAGTTGAAAAAGTGGGAGAAGGCCAGGCTGAAAAAATTTGGGTATGGTTCCATTCTGGTGTCATTCATTCTGGAACAATTACCAATTTTCCAGGGCCAAGGGACGATAGTCGCCGAGCCGACATTGAGGGAGCCGAAAATGGCTCAATGGGTAGCACTTATGCCCAGGTCAGGAGGGGGCCAGTAGATGTCCTAGAGGTCTGAGTTTTTTGTATGGTTACGGCGTCATCTAATTGTGGTTGAGGATTGGCGGTACGCAGGAACCGACTTCACGGGAGACCCCGATCTCCCACTCCCAGAGGGGGAAAACTGGGACGAGGAGCTAGGTATGAATCTTTTTTTATTTTTATGTATTTATGATTTATTTTGTGATACATGCCTATTCTAACAACAGTTCTATGTGTATGCAGAAGTTGGCCCAGAGAGGCCTGTGGGCATGTCGCCCATTGCACGGAGGACCCCTCTCGCATATGACCCTCAGGCTGAGGGCGGCGAGGGGAGTGAGCTAATCCAAAACTTATAGGGCATTACGTGGGGAATCCTAGACTATGCACGGCTCGAAGATGTCCCGTTAGCTTACCGACGACACACTGTGGGGGTGCCTAGTCGCCTCCATCGACTGCTGAGGCGATTGGTGCGCGTGATGACATGTTACCACGAGCACCACACTGATTAGCTATCTAGGGATTTTTATATGCATATTTTTGAGAGACATGTTGTCTTTAGCTATTATTAGACAAACATGTATATTTTTTTACTTTATGTGATGTACACAAACTGCAAACTATTCGACATATATATCTATATATCTATTTCTGGATGGATATTTCTTAAATGTGATGATGTTTTTTATATGCCATGCAAATGTCTAATACAATGATATCTAATGTATCAATTTCATAACAAACGACCCAATGAAAAAGTTCACAAAATGTATCTAATCACACATTTTATTTTTATGCAAGCTTAAAAGCACACATGCAAACTATGCTTGGAAATGAGTTTTATTTTTATGCAAGCTTAAAACAAAAACTATGCTTGGAATGAGGAAAATGGGCATGCCCCCAGCATGGTGTCTCAATTCGAGGTACATGCCCCCCAAGCTTCAGTCCATATGAAATGGAGTGAAGGTTCAAAACACAAGAGATTTGATCTAAATCTAACAAAACTCGAATTGAATGGGCTCGTGTTTCATTATTTTAACGAAGTTGACACACTTAAAATAATTTTCCTTGTGACACCTTATTTCATGGTTTAAGGAGCTTGGCACAAGACAAGGAACTCTGCTCCGACAACCTTGTTTCATTTTTTAAGGAGCTTGACACAAGACAAGGAACTCTACTCCAACAGACCTTGTTTCATTTTTTAAGGAGCTTGACACAAGGAAACGAACTCTACTCTGACCAGACCTGGTTTCATTTTTTAAGGAGCTTGACACAGGAAAATAACCATGCTCTGACCGACCTCATCATAATGAACAAGAATTCATCGCTTCCAAGAATTCCACTCCCGATGGAAGGAAAACATCCTGGAAGTCAAGACCCAATGCCCCCAGCACCTGATGCACAACGACACTATCACTGAGTACATGCATGGGGTAGGTAGCCACATAGTTTACCTATGGTGGGGAAGATACAACGGGTGGATAAAAACCAGGAAGGGATGATGGCGGGCCAGTTTCCACATCAAGACCAAAGAACGAAAGCTGATCAATGGTTACGATCCGTCCTTCATGTGGAAAACAAACCACACGGAAAAGGGAGGAGACAAGCGCTCCCAAGGCATAGGTGTAATCGTGCCCCAAGAGAAGATTGAAATCTAAGGGGCTTGGAACAACCATCACATCCATATGGATGGTTTTACCTCCCAAAGTAACAGGTAACCTTGGAAGAATCCCTAACGGTTGACTATTTCTTCTGTTAAATGCCAACAGATTCTACGTAACAGGAACAAGCGGTGGTGAATCGAAAGCTTTCCAAGTAATTGAAAACAGAATACTAACATACACACCTTTGTCCATAATGGTTTTGGGTACGACCAAACCAAATGCCTGTACCGTTATCTCAAAAGGAACATAAGACGGAAGGCAGTATCCTGCAATTGACTCCAGTCAAAGGAAGCGACCAAACTACTCGGGTGGGCTACCATCGAACTGAGATGGTATTCCCCTGGTGTTACGATCAAATAAGGAGCATCCTCCACGACCTCCATCTCGAAGGTGGGAGGAGGATCCTCCGGGACCTACATCATGGGGGATCAGCTTCTTGAGATATAGGGATAGGATAATCCTTCTCCAAGTCTGAAGAATCTAAAGAAACAAGAAGAACATGGGGGGTATGGGATCCACTCTCTAGAGAAAAGACCTGGTGCACCGTAGACGGGGCCAACTCAACCGATCCCATGACCAATGGTTGGTTGGGAACGGATTCCTGAATTTGAATTTCTTTGGGAGCGGGCTCGACCAAGGATGAATCTTGACCAATCGTGGCATCAGCTGGTGGAAGACTCAAAGAAATTTGTTTGTAACTAGCCGGAAGGCATGGTGCAGAAGCAGTCGAGTTGTCCAGAACTTGCTTGGCTTTATCCATATACGGACAAAGGTGAATGGCATGGTGCCCCCCACACAACTTACAGGGATTAGCAAGCTTACCCTGCTTCTTAAGAGTTTTACCAGCACTAGTTGAATATGTGCTCCCAACCTGACTCCCAGAAGCCAAAGGCAATGACAGGCGACCATTGGACCATACTTCGATCACCTTGGGAATACCAGGGCAGTCTCGAAGAAGATGGCCTCCTGTGCACAACATGCAAGGGAACTTGACTTTCCGGGGAGGGTTGGGAGGTTCATCAAGAGGAGGTGATTCGGAAGCAGTAGCTGCATCCTTAGCCTCTCTCTTATCAGACTTCTTCTTCTTTTTCTTCTTCTTCGTCTTCTTAGCCACCTGGTTACTCGAATCGAGACTTTCACCGGGTGAAGTAGAAGAGGAGGTTGTAGAAGCAGGCGTAGAAGGGAAGAGGTCCACCTTGGAATCAACATGATGTTGTTCAGGCGGAGGAACTAATTGAACAATAGATGAGACATTTGGAACCACATAGGTTGAAAACAACCAAACGGGCAACCCAACAGTTAACCCAGGAAGGGACAATGTTTCCATATAAGGAGCAGCAACATTTCCAAAAGGAGGAAAAGGACTAGGATTCCCTTCGAAGGGGATTCCTTGGTTGGTGAACTCTGGAAAAGTCACCATTAGAAACAAATTTAGAACAACACCCTAAGGAAACTAACTTTAACCAAGAATATTTCGTGGGCAGTTAATTTTTTAAAACATTGAAACAAAACCCTATCGTTTCATCTTTTAAGAGTCAAGAAACAGGCAAAAGGTGACTCTATCGCTTTCAAATTGGAAACAAGCGTGAAAGGACAAGCGCTTGATGATATTTTCATATTTAATGAATCAGAAAAGATCAAAATGACTACTCTGGTAGTCTAGGCAAAGGGTGTACCAGATATCCGTGAACTGCAGTATACACCTTGGTTTCAAAATGAAAGAGAAATCAACCAAGGACTTGACATACGTGCAGGCAATCTCCCCGAACGCTGTGTCCGGTGTATCACAGGTATAAGGTGGTAGAATTGGCTTCCTATGGATAAAGGATAGCAACCTAGTTGGGTCTCCCTTTATATATGCTACGGTACGGGGAGCACAAGTCCGTATTAGTGTTTTCTAAAGCCAAGAGGCGAACGAAACTACTAGGTTTAACGACGCCAGAACACGTCACTAGCCTAGACCTCTAAATATTTCGTTAATGTTTCAATGCTGCCTTAAGGTAAATTGAATAAATTTTAATGTTAATCTTCAATTATGTTTCAATTTCCATGCCCTAGCAAATGTTATGTCTCAAAATCTCCTAAATTCACACTACATTGCACAATGTATCATTTCATTCGATGAAAGCTAATTACGAGAAAGTTAAGAGCTTTTCATACAATAGCAAAATGACCATAAAATAATCAGTGATGTATCTAATGTAGCTAATGGAAACCAAAAGCTTTTCTTCCCAAGTTACTAATCACTAATAACATAGAAAAGATTCGATTTTCATTAACTAATCAAAGAAAAAGAGATTTTTTATATTTTCAGTGTTTGAGAGCAAAGTGCACTAAACAAATGAAAACTAATGAAACGAGCAATTTGAGAAGCGATAGAAAAGGAGTAAAAACAAGAAGGTTTCACTCAATGCAAACATGCAATCAGACCTCAAACTTATAAAGAAGTCCCTCAAATAAAAAGGAATCCCAAAGACTCAAAATGAACCATGTAATCTAGGCCTCAAAACGAGACAAACGGAATTCAAATGAAGAAGAAGCCAATCACTCAAATAACACAATAAAACAATGGACAACCACCAAACGAATGCAGGGAAGAAATAACGAAATTGACTGATCAAACGAAGACCAAAAACTCCCACAGGAGGCTCGACACACTATATCACCTATATGCCCTAGGGCTAGAATTAAAAATCGATAGAAGAGGGAAAACAACCAGAGGATGAAGGTCATAATCAGTCAAACAAGGCTCCAGAACACTTAGGCAGTCGTAAAAATGAAACCAAAATCACATATCAAGCTCAGAAATCTCAAGACAGAGCAAACCCTAGCACCTTACAGAATTGGCATGACTGTTAGGCTGCAACTAGTGCCATAACAACATTGGTTTGGGTAATAAACTGGAAACGTGCACCAATTGGGGAGACTGTTAGGCTAATAAGTGCACTAGTCGAGTTTACTAAGGAAAAATAAAAAAGAGCAATCCAAGAAGCAGACCAGTGATGGTGGGGCTAAACAACAGTTTAAGACTGAAAAAGAGCGAACCACAAGAGTTGATTAGGCAGGCAAAGACCAAAATCAACTGAAAATACAAGACAAACTCCAATCAACGTCTCCCTAGTGGAGTCGCCAATTTGTTGGAGAGGTAAATCCCCTCTTCGGACAGAGGCGATCCCTACTAGCCCGAAAAAGGGTTTAGAAACAACCGTGTCACGCTAAGACGCAAGTTCCTAATTGCAAGAAGACTAAGATGCGACAGGAGGCCTAAATTAAGTCCTACGCTACTGCCATTTGTGGAGGAGATGGCGCTTCTGTCCCTTGCTTTGGCAGATCACAATTCTCCTGCTCGATGCAATCGAACACCTACATGTACAAGAAGAACAACAAACAAACAAGCGTAAAACCTAATACATGCAATTATGTATCAGTCAGAGAAGATACAACTCATAACATGAAACATGAAAATCTGAGTGGAACCATAATCGAAGTCCTTTATTATTAATCAGAACAAAGAAAGATACGACCTGAGCTCTGACGCTGGATCTTCCTTCGGCGGGTCGACAGAGGAGTACGTCTCGGTAAAGCTCGTCGGGACAAGGACAAGTCTCTCTCTCTTTGGCTGTCTGACGAAAATCTCCTTACAATGATTCAGCTCTATTTAGGCTAGCTTGCAAAGGGAAAATGACAAGCTTATATAGATGGTGGACGGGGAGTTGGGATCCCTATAATCATGGGATTGGCCCTATCCTCAAGGAAGCTTCCATGAGAGGTGGAAAACCACTTCCTCTACATGGAGATCCGGAGCCAAACCTCCCAACTCAATTTAGAGACTAGTTCAGGAATAGGTTAGAGTCAATCTTCCTCCATTTATTAAAAAAAAAAAACTCCTTAATAATCCTGGCATGGGTACAACACTGGGAAATTGCGCCAGCTGGCATGCCCTATTTGGTGGATTTCCCCCATTGGCACGAGGGTTGAACTGGCTAGTCACGCCAATGCTAAAAAGGCTATTTTTAGGGCTTTTCATAGGAATTTTTCTTCAAGGGAATGATTGTACTTGTCAAGGGGGATTCCATGAAAGTGGTTTCAGGTCATGTCACTGCTCACAGGTCACGGAATAAGCCCTCCAATGTGCAGGATGGGGAATTGCAGGGACAATGACAAATTACTGTGTAACACCAACTATCCCTAGTTCATTATATTGTAGAGCATTAATTCAATTAGAAGAAGGGAAACCTCTATAGCCCTAGACTTCTCATCTTGGAGCCATACTATGGAAAAATTGGGCATACCAAATAGTTGTTCACAAATGGAGTTATGAACAAGAACTTGTTACCACTCAAACTAGTAGTCGACCTAAAAGGGGTTCCTAAGAGGGAAACTGCTACGACAAGGGCAACGGTGGAGGCTTAGCCCATTGTCACCACATCTAAGGCTCCTTTCTCTTCATGGAATTTCGCTGATCGGAGGAGTATCAATATTTTAAGAAGTCACTTTTAGAGTATATGTCAATGAATAGGTGGGAAGTGACCCTAGAAACCATTTCCCTAAGATAGAATAAAGAGTGGGACTTTCTTTCATTTTAAGCAAGGGACTTGATCTTATAGGGCGAGAGGAGGGGGATTGAAGGATTGAGGGAGAATAATAAGACTTATGAAGGAAGTTCTCAATCCATAAAATCCTTTGGGAACTTGGATTCCCAAATGGCCCTTGATGAAATGCCTTTGACACCAAATGGGACCACACCAAGCCGAGTGGACCCAGCCTAGGTTTGGGGATGGAAGTTAGCAACCAATGATGTTTCTATCCTGGAAAATGTGAGGGGAAAGGATCAAGCAATAGTTTTACTTCGATGGGTCAAATTTCTCCTACTAGGTTCTATCCTTCGGAACACCTAGGCAAAACTTGATCCTAGAGCTAGGGCTTGAGGTATCTAGAGATTCCACCATTGGAATTGGCCCAAATTCTGAGAGTGAGGGGACCCACCAACACAATTTCCTCTAAGAGATATAATTTTTCCTTTGGCTAGATTCCTGGGAAATTGATGGCCTAGGTGACCAAATGGGGGTAGACCTAGGGAAAAATGGAAAATTGTGAAAAAATAGGGGAAATCATCACCCTTTCTGAGGGAATAGTGCCTAATTCACTTGGGGATATGGATTTAGGGATGATAATGAACACGAATTCATTTTCTTGATCAAGGAGGCCAAGAAAGTCAACTTTGTCCAATGTTAGAGGAAAACAAAAAGTGACCTTCAAGCATTTATACTTCATTCAAATGGTGCAATATTATTGAGATAAAATGATATTGAAGACATTTCAGTTGTCTAACAATGTCCCATACATTAAATAAGCTAAATATATAAACACATAATTCCACATTTCCATCATGAAACAACTACCCTAGTTATAGAAAAATTCAATAGTATGCAACAACAAGAAATTCAATAGTATGCAACAACAAGAAGAACAACATTAAATTTGCACTCACAATGTTAGAGAGTATATCCAACTAGCTTCACATTTTCAAAAACAAAGCTCCAAGATAAAAATAACCAAGATCAATGCATAAAAATTTGTACACCAAGCCCTAGTTTTATTTCGTGTACCAGTGTGATTGTAAAGGGTCATGATCCATGGTAAGAGAGCTCTAGCCTATTTTATTGTAGTTTGTAATATAATGAAGAAGGGTTTGTAAAAGGTAAAATTATCATGTGCACTAGTTGATTCCTCGATTTGTGTAGATTTCGTTGTGCATTAAAATATATGTGTTGTGGCACTTGAGTATGTTTTCATCATATATTCTAAGACAAAACCCAAATTCTCATGTGTCGTGGAAATTGAACATATGCCTTCTTCACCTAAGAACTACCTATAACTCATCTTATGCTACTCATGTCCAATCTGAACTCATCCAACTTAACAATTTACTATGACAAGGCTCACATCCAACCATGCCAGTAAAACAAATAAGAAACACAATTTACATCTTAACATCCCATATCACCTGGCATGTCTTATAATGCCTTGGCATTATATAGAACGTGTTAGCATCCCATGCATTCCTTGGCATTCTTTGGCACTCCCTAGCACACACTAATTAGCAATATCTAGTGGGATTGGAATAGTAAGACATTTTTTTCACGAGAAATATCCATGATAGTTTACGAATCACCCCAACATCTATCCTTTATGCAAGTCATATGATGATATTTCTTCACACTTATTTATCTCTTGTCCCAACACAATGCAGGTCATCACTGCCACCCTTGGAAAATTGAACATGATAGGCTCATGGTCCTATCTAAGCTTGGTATAAAATTTCAAAACTTAGTTACACAACATCATGGAAGATTATTAAAAAGGTTTCCCATGCATACTAATCATGAATATCTGGTGGGATTGGAACAACAAATTTTGTTCACGAGAAATATCCATGATATTTTATGAATCACCCCAACTTCTATCCTTTATACAAGTCATATGATGATATTTCTTCACACTTATTTATCTCTTGTCCCAACACAGTGTAGGTCATCACCACCACCCTTGCAAAATTGAACATGATAGGCTCGTGGTCCTATCTAAGGTTGGAATAAAATTTCAAAACTTAGTTAATCAACATCATGGAAGATTATTATAAAGGTTTCCCATGCATTCTAATAAAAAATATATAATGGTATTGGAACAAAAACACATTTTGTTCATGAGAAATTCTAACAAAGATCACAATTGAATTGATAAAAAAAAGTGTTTGGAAGACAAGATTCATCCTAAACCATAAAATAATGGATTATGGTAATTCCTCCACTCCCTCTTGGATGCCCCTATGACTTCTTTGATGATGTTTCACAAGTTATCCCACATAGCTACAAAGTGGGTGTGGTACTTGTTGAGTCTCAAATTTGCATTGTTCTTATACATCTTCCTAGACCTTTTTCATTCACCTGAACCTCCCAAGTTTTCAATATCATTGTATATTAATTGAAAAAGAGCATCTAAAATGGTTTTTAACTATATTTTTGTGTCTGCTGTTTGATTTAGATTTTGCTCATTTAGCTGCGGAATATTGCCACTTTCCGCAGCTGCTGCAACTTTCCGCAGCCATTTTGTGAAACTCTATGTTACAGGTGTCCTCAGGTAAAACGAGCCACATGGGCAAGTCAGAAATGATGTGGACATGGATCGTGTCCTATTGGCTCGGGCAAATTCATCTAGGGAGGCTGCAGTCAAAGGTGGCCAAGTGGAAGCCAACCGTAGAGTCCCATGGTGACAGGACTCTGTTTCTCGTCACGTTGAGATTTATATGGCCGTTTCTTAATTGCGGGAGACAAATCAACACTTGTACACGGCTCCATAAGCCGAATCCAGCATCCACTTCTCATAAATTTACTCCTCAACGCAGCCATGATCCTAGATCTCTGGACGTAATGGTTTACGTGTTCTCTATCAGCATAAACTTTAGGGAATTAGTTATATCACCTTCAGTTATAAATAATGCGTTTGCATACGCATAAGAGTTAGCTTTTATTAGTCTCCATTAGCCTCTAGATAGTTCTGTAATGTAATTACGTTGCCACTGTGCCATAATATCATTTTTCTGTTATGACTGCATTTTAATATATAAGAAGACTATGTTTCCAAGCGTAATTCGTACTTGAAGTCTATTGCCAAGGCTGGTATAGAGGGCCCCTGCACACGCTGAGGTTTTGTGCATTATTGTATAGTTCTTGTTTTATTTCTTTAAGCTCATTGTGCCATAATTCATTCAGATGTTTATACATTGCATCTTTCAATATATGCTTCATTTTTGTTTATAATTTTTCATGCTTTACATCTTGCTTCTGTCCATAATCTTTCATGTTTTATGTTATTGTTAACTGATCAGTGTTCTTGTTTCAGGTTATAAATAGGCAGCCCAGGCATTTGCATAACTTTTTGACTAATGACATGGAATTAATATTGTTATGCTGCTAATTTACTTTTCTTAGTTTCTGTTTAATTTAAGTACTGCTTTTTTTATTTCAGTCTTTCACATTTGTTTCAGTAGTTAGATTTAGATATATCAAATTGCTCATGTCATTTTCAGTTACCTCCGAAAGCCACAGCTGGACTGATGGTGAGGGATTGAAGTATGAATGTATAGTTTGATATTAGTTTACTTTCTGCAAGTTAGATATATTAAATTGCTCATGTCATTTTCAGTTACCTCCGAAAGCCACAGCTGGACTGATGGTGAGGGATTGAATTATTAATGTGTAGTTTGATATTATTTTACTTTCTGCAAGTTAGATATATTAAATTGCTCATGACATCTTCAGTTACCTCCGAAAGCCACAGCTGTACTGATGGTGAGGGATTGAATTATGAATGTGTAGTTTGATATTAGTTTACTTTCTGCAAGTTAGATATATTAAATTTCTCATGACATCTTCAGTTACCTCAGAAAGCCACAGCTGGACTGATAGTGAGGGATTGAATTATGAATGTGTAGTTTGATATTAGTTTACTTTCTGCAAGTTAGATATCAGGTTACTCAAGTTGTTTATGGTTACCTCCGAAAATCATAGCTGGACTAATGATGAGGGATCAGAAGATAAGTTGATGTGATTTGATTTAGATTTACTTTGTTGCAACTTTTGGATTTCTTTAAGCATAGTTTCTTTTATGTTTGAACAGCAGCAAGAATAATGAGTTTCATAATCAGTAGTTCATTATTTGTTTGACTAGAGTAGTGATGCAATTTCATTTTCTTTAATTTCATTTTCTTTGAAGAATTAATTTTGTCATTGTGTGTTTTTTTTTAAATTCTTTAGAAGTTTGGAAAATCATTAGAAAGACATTGTTGTTTTGAATATTTGTCTCCATACTTGTCTTTTAGAATTTCACAAAAATCCAAAAACGACAAAAAAATAAGAGATAGGTTATCTTGCACATATAGTGCGCCACACTTCGTCAGCTTACGAATCCCGGATTGACAAATTAAATGTAGCAATTTAGGACACACTAAATTGACCAAACAATACTCTTCCTCTCCAAGTATTTTAACGAGAAAGTAAAATATACCCTAATTTAAGGCTCCAACAACTAATCTGATTCCATTTCTCTTTGAACCCTTTTGGAAATTGAATCCATCCAGAGATTCAAATCCCTATAGATCATGGTGGATTCAAAAATCATAATCAATTAGGTCAATAATTCATGGTAGAAAACATCTACCTACATCCCATCCTAAAGGATATCATAGATTCCCCCAACTCTTTGGACTAGATATCTTTCAGACAAATTCTCAAGGAGCTAAATACCACAACACACAAGCTTTCAAAAGAATCTCTAAAACTTCCCATAGATACCTTTGTGATATCAGACTCCATCGATAGGATGGAGTATGACAAAATGATTATTCATGTCTAAGCTCAAAAAATAAGCCAACGTAGATTGATGCATCCACATTCCAATCATGACAATTAATTTCTACATCTTTTCAATAGAAAAAATAAGTATTACTTTTTCTTTGTTCAATTTAAAACATAAACACGAATTTCACCATAATTTTAGGATAAGTTTAATGATATGATCGAAAAGGTGGGAGGATTATTTTGTGGTGTATTGAACAAGACTAGGGGACACACATGTGTTGGGAAAAATACTGAGAGGGGGGGGGTGAATCAGTATTTACTGCATAATCAAATCTTTTTACTTTTTCATTCCTTAAAACCCATACGCTACTTTACTTCAGTAAACTAGCGTATATACGCGTCTCCATACTTGTTTTTCAGAATTTCATAAAAAAATCCAAAAACGACCAAAAAGTAAGAGATAGGTTATCTTGCACATATAGTGCGCCACACTTCATCAGCTTACGAATCCCGGATTGATAAATTAATGTAGAAATTTAGGACACACTAAATTGACCAAACATTTTGGTGCCGTTGCCGGGGAAGTGTAACTAGGTAGCCAATTTCTTAAAAAAAAAAACAACAAAATAATAAAAGAAGGGAAAACTTGATAATTTCTTGAAGTATGCTCTCCTCTTGCACCTAGTGTGATCTGGAGGATCAGAAAAGAGAATTATTGGTTTAGTAATTTATTAAGTATGCTCTCTTCTTGCACCTAGTGTGACCTGGAAGATCAGAAAGAGAATTATTATCCCTACTTAAAAAAAAAAAATGACATGCATAGAGCAAGAGATTCTAGGGGAAGGTTTATAGCTAAAGCCAAGAGTTCGATTTTCACAACTCCATCTTCTTCAAGGAATAGACAAGAATCACCACCATCTACCCCTAGCCTTAAGATTTTTGGAATTCAAGGAGCAACTGAATTAGAGGATTCTCCTATACCACCTACTAAATCTCATTTAGAAAAGGAAGAGACTCCCTCTCATCCTCCCTTGATAGAAGAACTAGAGGAATTTAAGGACTCTAAAGAAACTATCATGGCAGAGGAAATAATAGATGGATTTGGAGGTAGAGGTAGAAGAGGAGAAAACAATGGAGACAACAATGGTGAAGGAAATAATGGAAGAAATAGGAAAGGAGACAACTTGTTTGGATTCCCTATAGTTGATGAGGAAACTCATACAACGATGAAAAATATCTCACCATCTGTCCTCCCTAACTTTTATGGATTGCGAAGTGAGGATCCTAAAACATTTCTGTTTGAGTTTGAAGTTGTGTGTCGAACTTATGACTATATGGAAGACTCTCAAAAACTCAAACTGTTTCCTTCAACATTGAAGGGATCTGCTTTGAAATGGTTCATGGGATTAGCCACTCAATCTATTAGGAATTGGAATGATATGAAACAAAATTTTTTGGATAGATACTTGGACTATTGTATGCCCACCAATCACAAGGACGAGGTATTCAAAATGATGCAAAAAGAAGATGAAAATTTGGAAGATTTACTTGAAAGATTTCAATACAACTTGAAAAGAGAAAAGATGAGCAACTTAGATGATGAAACCTTGAAAGCTCTCATATTAAAAGCCATTAGAGATGAATGGATATATATTTTAAACATGATGGGGAAAGGAGACATTTCTCAACTTCCACTTCGTGACATAACAGAACTATGTGTCCATCTCTCAAGAGGAAAATCTAAAACAGGAAAAGGGCCTAGGGATCCTTCTCTTATTAGGGTTAAAAAATCTGCAACTGGATCAGTAAGTAGGGTAGAGATTGGTAATATGCTTGATGAATTCAAAACTAATATCTTAGGGAGCCTTAGTGAACAACTAGACACCCTTAAAATCCAAAACAAGCAGAAAGCAGAAACATATGCTTTAGCCATCTTTTGTCTGAAATGTAGGAAGAAACATGCTTTAAGGGAATTTCCCTTGGATGCAAAAGTTGTAGAAACATGTATGATTTGCTCAGAGAATCATGAGATCAAGGATTGTCCTTCAATTCCTGGACTCAAAGCTGTTTTTCAAGAAGACCCAAATTCAGTAGAATCTCTCTGTTTTGTTGCAAGAAGACCTTGGCAGGGACAACAAACTCAAGGGTTTAACAACCCTATGAATTTTCAAACCCCACCAAATTGGAATCCTTGGCAACAACCTTGGCTCCAACATCAAAATCCATATCAGCCATGGGTACAAGGGATGCAAAATCCTTATGGGAGATTTGCTCAATTTTATCAATATCCTCCATCCTTTCAAAATCAACAAGCTCCACAACTTCCAAACCCAAATCCACAACTTTCATTGCCATTTCCACAACAACAACCTTCTCAACAAAATCCAAATCCTCAACTCATGCTCCCATACCAACAAAAGACAAATCAACTTCCAGCTCAGCCATTGCCAAATCCTAATAATAAGAATCCTCAGAATACTTACATGGTAGAAGTACAACAATTTCCTACCTATATGATTGTTCCTCTCAACGATGTACAACTCAGATCTGGTAGAGTTTTAGAAAAACCTTCTATAGATATCCAAGAGAAAGATACCTCTGAGGAGGATTCTCTTCAAGTCAATAAGGGTTCTGAGGAAGAATCTCTTCAAAATTCAAATATTCAAAAAGAAAAATAAAAGTTAACACCCACAACTCCTATAGTTGAGCAACCTGCATCTTCATCTACACCTCCTTTTCCTGAAAGACTACAAATTGACAAGGGGGTGGAAAAAAAAATCTTGTTGCCTAACTATGATTTTCTAGATGAATTGAAGAATGTTTGTATCAAGATTCCCTTGTTACAAGCCATTCGAGAGATTCCTATTCTAGCAAAAACAATAAAAGAGTTGAGTTTCAAAAGACCAGGAAGGAAACTAAAAGACACAAGAAGAATCCACCTGGTAGGAAAGATTGCAGATATTATGATGGGAAAAATTACCATGCAGAAGTATGTAGATCCAGGAAGTCCAATTGTCGAGACACATATAAATGGGATAGAAATTCCAAACACATTGATTGACTTAGGGGCTGCTATCAACATTATGAGTAGACAGACTATGGAACAGCTAAAACTTCCTAATCTTCTTTTTACACCTACTTTACTGCAACTTGCAGATCGATCAATTATTAAACCAGATGGTGTATTAGAAGATATTTCAGTCTCCTTAGATTCTTGGGAATATCCGGTATATTTTATGATTTTGACTCCCAAGAGTAATCTAGGAGGGCACCCACTTATCTTAGGAAGACCTTGGCTAGCCACAGCTGATGCTTTTATTAGTTGTAGATCTGGGGACATGTACATTTCTAATAGTAATTCGACAAAGAAATTCAATTTGTATCCTCCAGCAAAAGCAATCACAGAAGTAGGAGACAATGAATGGGTTGATGATGAGGACACTATACAACCTGTCTTTACCATTTCGGAAATTAGTGAGGATAGTCAAATTCTGAACACATTAGAAAATTTTGAGACATCTTCAAAATATGACCCCACACAATTTCAGTTGGAATCTGACATAGAATATTTATCATCAAGACAAATGTCTCTTTACTCTATGGAAGAGTTTGGTAGTTCTACCATTGAGATTTTTCCAGGAAAAAAATTGAATATCAACAAACATTTGGAAGAGTCACAACAAAAAGAACTAATCAAAATCTTGCAAAAACATTCTACTGCATTTGCATGGGAGTATACTAACATGAAAGGTATTGATCCTAAGACTTGCATCCATCATATCTATATTGAGGGAAATAGTAGACCAATCAGACAACCTCAAAGAAGGATGAATCCAAATCTTAGGGAGATAGTGAAAGAAGAGCTCCAAAACTACTCAATGTAAACTTCATTTATCCAATTTCAGATAGCCGATGGGTTTCTCCTTTGGTTATAGTACCTAAAAAGAATGGTAAATGGAGGGTATGCATTGATTACAGGGAATTGAACAAAGCAACTTTGAAGGATCACTTTCCTTTGCCTTTTATCAATCAGGCATTAGACACATTAGCAGGTAAAAAGTACTTTTCATTTTTGGATGGTTTTAGTGGCTATAATCAAATTCAGGTAGCACCTGAAGATCAAGATAAGACCACATTTACTTGTCCATGGGGAACTTTTTCCTACCGAGTGCTTCCTTTTGTGTTATGTAATGCACCAGCAACATTCCAAAGAGCAGTACTAGGAATTTTTTCTGATCTAATCCATGATTGTGTAGAGGTTTATATGGATGATTTTACAGTTTATGGTAATTCATTTGAAGAGGCATTAGAAAATTTGGAAAAATTCCTTATAAGATGTAAAGAAACAAACCTTTCATTAAGCCATGAAAAATGCTTTATGATGTTTACTGAAGGGATTGTTTTGGGGCATCATATTTCGGGAGATGGGATTAAGGTTGATAGATCAAAAGTTGAAGTCATATCCAAGTTACCTATTCCAAATTGTCAAAGAGATGTTAGAAGTTTTCTAGGATTTACTGGTTACTATAGAAGATTTATAGAAAACTTCACTAAAATTGCATCTCCACTCTTCAAATTGCTTACAAAAGACTATGAATTCAAATGGGATCCTGATTGTCAATCAGCTTTTGAAACTTTGAAAACAAGAATATCTGAAGCACCTATCTTGAGAGGACCAAATTGGAAACTCCCTTTCCATATTTCTACGGATGCTTGAGATACAGCTCTAGGAGCTGTGTTGGGTCAAAAAGATTTAGTTCCTTATGCCATTTATTATACCAGTAAAAATTTGACTCCCACAGAGTTGAATTATACTGTGACTGAAAAAGAGTTTTTAGTTGTTGTTCATGCAATTAATAAGTTTAGACATTACATAACATGCTATGAAACTTTTATTCATACTGACCATTCTGCAATTAGATATTTAATGAACAAACCTTTTACTAATGGCAGAGTGACAAGATGGCTCTTACTTTTGCAAGAATTCAATATTACTGTGTTGGATAGACCAGGAAAACAAAATACAGTAGCTGATTTCTTGTCTAGGATTAAGAATACTAAAGAAGATTCTCCTGTAGAGGATAAGTTTCCTGATGAATACTTGTTTGCAGTAACTATTAAGACTCCTTGGTATGCAGATATTGCTAACTATTTGGTTACAGGGAAACTACCTTCACATTTATTTCCAAGTGAAAAACGAAAAATTATTCGGGAGAGTTCAAAATATTCATGGATTTCTAACGAATTGTTTAAAACAGGGCCAGATCTTGTGATCAGAAGATGTGTCAGGGAAGATGAAATGCCTGATATTCTTAAGGCATGTCATGATGAACCATGCGGCGGAAACTTTGCGGACAAAAGGACGGCCTATAAAATCCTTTCCTTGGGATATTATTGGCCTTCCCTCTTCAAAGATGCAAAACAATATGTCAAAAGGTGTGATAGCTGCCAAAGAGTAGGGAAACCTACCCTTTCAAATGAAATGCCATTGCAACCACAGGTACTCATTGAACCCTTTGAAAAATGGGCTTTAGATTTCATTGGACCTATTAATCCACCATCTAAGCAAAAGAAGTATATATTGGTTTGTACTGATTATGTTACTAAATGGGTAGAAGCCAAAGCATTAGTATCTGCTACTGAAAATTCGGTTGTTCATTTTCTT